>BMAC01000149.1:862602-898480 GCA_014905375.1 Phtheirospermum japonicum | reverse complement strand
AAGGCTATTCGCAGAAAGACCACTGGAACTGGACGCATGAGGTACCTCCGCAACGTGCCCCGCAGATTCAAGACCACGCTCCAGTTGTCTACAGTACACATTTTATTCAACAATCACTTTTGATCAATATATATTAGATAATAATTAAAATATATATATTCTTTTCAACACACGACCCAAACGGAAAAAATAAAAAACAACTCTGCCCTTTAAAGGGCAGGATTTTCACAATAAATCAACTCAAAATCTGCTATTTCAAAGAATCACAGGACAATGCAAGCAAAAACAACAATTATGAAACCACCAATAGAAATCCAAAAATCTACACATTATTCAGCTAACTCGGTCAATCGGCAAAAAAGGGAGAAAAAATTGCAAGGCCATATGAATAAATGTAGTATGATGAATCCAATTAGCAAAAGGCCCTGAATATGCTGAGTAATAGGCATATACAACAAATCGGACAAAAAATGTAACTGCACGGCATTTGAATAGATGTAGCTTAACAAAATTCATAATACTAATCAGCTAAAAGTACAATTTGACCAAACTCACAAAAACGAATGAACTTCTTTTCATGGGCATACACAAATTGGGCGAGTAAATGTTTTAACAAAACGCAGATAACATACATGTCCTCTTGCGAGCAGCAGGGTAAGCACAGGCTGAGCAGCGGCTCTTCTGAAGGTGGAAACTGCGGCGGCCGCACCTCACACACAGTGTGTGTGTCTTGTTCCAACAAGCTTCCCGTACTCCTCCGGCCACTTCTCGGCACCACACAAAATCTCATTCTCATTATACACATTCTCCTTAATCGCCTCCCCAATCGCCTTCGCCGCTTTCACAAACCCCTCGGGCCCACCCTTTTCACTTCCCTGTGCTTTAGCTCCGCTTTCACCAGCGCCACACAATTTCCAAAGTAATTCGCGGGCATTGACGGTTCCAGCCGGGTTTGGCGGAGGAGTGGCGAGTGCTACAAGAAGCCGAGGGGGTTGAGCCACGGCCCAAATTCGATGCACTTACCTCGAATTTTTTTGACGGCGCCGGTTCTCGGAGGTTTGTGGCAGCCGAGTCGTGTGGTGAGGCGGTGAGGCGGTGTTGAGGCACCGTGTATTGTGCGGTGGTGAAGAGAGCGCACGGCGATGGAGAAGCGGCGACGGCGATGGAGAGGAGGCGACGAATTGAAGGCGATGAAGGAATTTGGACGCACGAATTGAAGGAAGGAAGGAGAATTAGGGCCGATTCAAATGGGAGAGGAATGAGTGAATTTTGATGGGAAGGAAGGCCAAATTGGTAATTGTACAATTATGTATGGAGTATTTGTCATTTTTTAAAACTAGTTGGGGTATTTGACAAACACATTTTTTTAGGAGGAGTATTTGGCAATTCCCCCTAAAAAGTAACTGCACCGTCCCATCCTTTATCACTAACTTGCAATTTGGAAGTAGATTGGAAATTGCATATGCATTATTGCTTGATCAAATGGTACCATTCATTGTCGCGGACTTGTCCTGACGGACTTGGGAAGACTTAGAAATGGAGCGGTTAAACCGGTTATAACCAGACGGTTAATTAATCGTAGGTTAAATTAATCGACCAAATTCTAACTATAATTTTACTGGCGGCGAACCGGCTAAAGTTATGATTACGTGTTGTTAATCGAAAAATTGACGGTTAACCGCCAATTCTTTTTAATTAAATTTAAAAAATTAAATAAAATTTGAATAATTGAGATGAATGAAAAACTTAAATGGAATTAGAATGAGATAAATAGATGAGAAGTTAAATAAAATTTGAATAATTGAATTTTTAAAGTAAAAAATTTTAAAAAAATATATTTATTTTTTTAAAAAAGGACTTGATTTTAATTCTAAATCAGAAATTAAAAATTTAACTTTTAATATTAGAATTAACTTGCCTACGTATTCTCGTTAAGGAATCAAAGTACACGTAGTTCGATTTTATTTATTTTTTTGAAAAAAATAAATTAAAAAAAGAACTTGATTTTAATTCTATTATTAGAAATTAAAATTAAATTTTAACTTTTAATATTAGAGTTAACTTGCCTATGTATCCTCGTAAAGGAATCAAAGTCCACGTAGTTCGATTTTTTTTATTTTAAAAAAATAAACTAAAAAAAAGGACTTGATTTTAATTTTAGTATTAAAAATTAAAATTAAATTACGTACGTATCCTTGAAAAGAAATCAAAGTCCACGTAGTTCAATTTATTTTTTTTTGAAAAGAAAAGTATAAAAAAAAGACTTGATTTTAATTCTAATATTAGAAATTAAAATTATTTTAACTTTTAATATTAGAATTAAATTGTCTATGTATACTCAGAAAGGAATCAAAGTCCACGTAGTTCTTATACTTACCTCACTTACCTACTTATCTATTCATCGTTGTCGTTGCTTCACGAAGTGGTATGGTAATAGTCGCTCTCTTCACCTTCATCCAATTGCATTTCTTGTTCTCGTTTTTCGGGTTTGGCCCAATCATTCATCAACATTTGATTTTCAAGATTCTTGGGTAATAAGTTAAACCGGCGATCATCTAACACAAAGTCTCACGTGCTGAAATCTGTTCAACAAAAACTGTTTAAACAGGAACGACGAGAACTTTATTGGCAATTCTAAAGAATGTAGGAAAAATAGTGGTCACTTTCGACCAAAATTGCACAAGATCGTTAGTACCATTGGGTTTTTTTGGGATACTACTCGTTTCAAAAGCCCCTAAATAACTTTCTAATTTGATTGTTCGACTAACACTAGCCTTTTGCCGTTTTCATTTAGTATCCTCAACCAACCTAGTATATAGAGTTAGAGCTTGTCGAGGGTCGTTGAACAATACTCTTACAACCTAATATATACAAAAACAAATATATATATATATATATATATATATATATATATATATATATATATATATATATATATATATATATATATATATATATATATAGCATGCTTTTTCTAAAATGGAGTTTTTAAGGCTAATCAACTATCACGAGTTGATTAGAAATCTTTACCATGTAGTATAAAAGAGTTCATTGTGAGTGAATAGACTATTGCTCCCTTTCCGCACTCGGTAATCCCTTCCCCTCGCCCGGGTTGGACATTCAGTCGCTTCAATTGAATTATCCGGACAATGCCTTGTGTGTGTGTGTGTGTGTGTGTGCGTGTGTGTGTCTATATATATATATAAAAGATGCCCAATCAAACCTGATTTATTTCTCAATTTAATAAAAACTCAAAGAAGTGAATATGGTTACAAAATAAGGAGAGCTATGGAAACAAAAATATATATAATAAACAAAGTTATAATAATAATAAAGACTTTCTAAAGTAATTTTTAAAATATAAAATGATAAGAAAACAATTAAATTAAAAACATTCTTATGTTTAATAATAATATTTTTATTAAAAACTTGAAAATAATATGTTAGTTTATAAAATAAAATATTTGTACAATAAAAAATGATAAAATTGATTATTTTTAAATTAGCTAGGAGCCTGTTATAAAAAGATTATGATTTGTAGATTTATTCTAACATAAACTTATTATACTCAATAAGTTATCAGGAACTTATCGGAATTTTTGACCAAACAACTTATTTAACTTAAAGAGAAAATAAGTTAGAAGTTCATCAGGCCTAAGAGCATCTTTATCAATAGCCCCAAACCCCTCCCCCCTTTTCAATTCCCACTCCGCCACATCAGCAAAAAGTACACTCCACATCATTTTCCTCATCTTCTCCTCCCCTATCCCTTTTATGGCTTGGTCGATGCTACCCTAAGGGTACTACCCTTATCCACTCAAATATTGACACATGGCAAGGACTTTTAATTTATTCATTTTTCTCTCATTTGGTAAAGTCCTCCTCCTTAATCTCACTGTTCCCGTATATTTCTCCTTTCATCTGCCTTGCTCTATCCAAATGCTGACACATGTCAGTTTGTATTTTTTCTTCTTACCTCTTACATGTATACCATGGTTATTCTGAAAATTTTGGGGATAGAAAAATCTCCCGCCCAACACCCCAAACTTGTAAATTTCCAAATTTAAAATCTGACTTCTGTAAATAATTAAGCAGCAAAGCAAATGATGTTTTTCATTTTTCAAATGCTAAAACTTATTTTCTTCCATTTATTTGTTGCATTTCTTCTCTTCCCCTTGAATACCCACAGTAGTCGATCAAAGAGGTGTGATTTTTTTTTATGCTTTATGATTTTCTTTTTTTTTCTTCTTCTGTATTGTTTTAAAAGAATTTGGTTGGGTGTAAATTGGTGTTTGAATTTAAAAATAAAACAAGGACATGAGATTCTAGTTCTAAGAATATGGTTTATTTTCCCTAAAGACTTTGACAACGTTTTTTTCTTTTTCTTTATTTTTTTTTTGTTTGGCTTCACCAAAATTTTGACCAGCTTCCTTGTAAATATTAATTAAAAACTTTGATTCGCTATAGGTGTTAATTTATTTAGTATGGTTGTAAAATTAAATACTTGTTGGGTTCAGCTAATGAATGAAAAACTTGGCCAAAAAAGAAGAAATTTTGTTGAAAGTAGCCGCACAAGGATGCCAACAATCTTCACTTTTTTATTTTCTTCTCACTATTTGATTAATTCCATACGGGGATTCTCATGTCTCAGGTTGGTTATCACTTCTTGTGAAAGTTAACTAAGTATTTAAATTATAAGTAACAACATCTCAAACTTATTGATTACTTTTCTTTTGCAGGGACACCATGCAGACAACAATTGAAGAGTTCTGATATCAATATAAATTAATTTGAAATGATTTTGTAATATTTTTCTTTTGATCTTTGTTTGAAATGTCCATGATGAAGAAAGTTTTTGTGGTTCTAAGTATATGTTAAAACATTAATGCCAATGACTCGACAATAGTAGCTCTGAATGTGTAAATAAGTTAAATGAGATATCATTCTTTAACACATTAAGCCTCATATAATTGCCAGATTTTACAATCTCTCTTAGTAGTTATATCTCAACACTTGATACTCCTCGTCCAATCATTAATTTAGCCCATGATAAAGGGAAAAAGTTGAACAAGTTAAAAATAAAATGATGCACAACATTACCATTACAGCCTCTTCATTATCACAAGAATCCTCTCTCTCTCTCTCTCTCAAGTATTCCTAATTATCAATTTCTAGATTAATGCAATTTCTTAAGTACATCAACAAAAAAAAATGGTTCTTAAACATGTTCACATTAAGCATAACTTATAACTGAGCCCTTACAAAAATGATCATCTCCATGCACAGGTGATGCCTTCTCACTCTCGATAACATGTCCAGCTGGCTGCTTTTGCCCCTCTTAAGCTGCTTAAGTTCCCAAATATAAAAACAACCATCCCAATAGTCCCGGCACAAAACAACCATCCCTTGTTTACCTGCTGGAGAACAATCCAACCATAGAACCCTTCCAAATGCATGCAGCAAACCTGTTGCAGTGCCTTGGACAGCTGCGAAGAGAAGCAAATAGCTCTTATTCCAAACACTTGTATGATAATAGAATCCAAACTGTCATACATTTTGCCTCCTCTGTAAGCTCTAGCATCCGGGTGGAAGGACCGTCTCAACGGATCACAAAACTCGAGAGCATAAATTCGAAAAGCTGCATTTTCTCAGCATCCAATCTCAAGACCTGCTGAGAGGATGCGCCGCGGGCAGAAAAACTAAAGGCACCATAAAGTACACCAAAAACAAAAACAAAACATTCTCTGATTTCACGCAAACATAACCTATCGCATAAAGCAAACTCACCCCAAAAACACACATTGTCATAAACGACGATAGAAAAACACCAGCCAGACTCCCCAACGCATCAGGATACCCAAAAATCGAGACAACTTGCATTAAATCAAACAACTTCCTTCCCGAGTCGATGCTAGTCAATGTAGCCCGATTCGTGCTAAAAATGTGAATCATTCCGAAACCCCATATCAGGCAGCTGAAAATCGAGATGACCCATAATGCCGTGAAATGGTCCGAGTGGCTGTACATACGATCCGTGAACGAGGCCATGATCGCGGTTCCTAAGCAGCCGACCGCATTTGAGTAGAGCGATAGCCAGCTTCCGAAGGATCTTCGGTTCGGGAAGCGGCGTTTGGGTATGGACGGGCCCGTGAAGGCCCGGATCATGATGCATATGTGATCATCATTAAAAATCTCTTATGGGAGTTAAAACTTATAAAATTTTACATTGATCTTTTGATTACATGGAATTATGCTAAATCAAATAAAATTACATCCCACTAGAAATATACAAATGGAAGAAAGTTACATAAAAAATACTAATAAAATGCACACTTAAAAGAGAATTTCATTAACAAAAACTTGAAAGGCATTAAGACATTTACGTTTTATGACAATAATATCCTCTTATAAAATGCACACGGACTTCAGAGGTTAAAATGGGACCAAAGGCCCATCCAAGCAATAGTAAAGACCCCMMCAAAAAAAGTGCTAGCTARTTAATRGAAAATATCAAGCAAAGCAACAGAGTAGATGATGTGTTCTAAAAAAGCATGTGTTCCAAAAAAGCTCCGTTGAAACTTGAAAGCCTGAAGCACCACAAAAAATTGGAAATGTACACGAAAATGAAATCTCCTTGGCAAACCAAAATACATCCGATCAATTTTCCTATAAAAAAAAAATCTTCAAAAAATTACAAATATCACATTAACAACAATTTAGTTCTTTTTTTAATTGTTTGACCATACCTTTGAAGAATGATGATTCCCAAATGGATAAGTGAATAAGTTCATTTGATCGCCCACATTTTCATTAACTCCCTGTATTACCATACAAAATAGAGAGTGTAAAATAGTAAATATTCATAAAATTATGTAAAGTGCTAGAGAGGAAAAGTGCATCTACCCCTGAATTGGAGGTTGCCAGTGAAGTTGATTAGCCCCAAAATGAGTTCCAAATGATGGAACTTGAAAAGAATAATCAGTTCGATATTGCGGTGGAGGGGCAGAGTTTGATTCTTGTGTATATTGGACATGAGTGCCCTCTTGTGAGATTTGTCCCTTTCTTTTGGTGCCTTTGGTGTCTAATATCATATGCCAAACAAGTTAAACGAAATCATTCACATTTTCCTTTTCCTCTTCCTTTGCCTTTGCATTTTCCTTTCGTGCTCTTATCATCCCAATGTTGAACTATACGAGCGTTTGTGACTCCTCTTGACTTGACATATAAGGGGTTACGCGCGAGTACTTCATCTTCTCCATCTTCATCAACAACGAGATTTTCACGATTATTTTGATCATCCAAACTTAAATTTTCAATCAACGCATTGATTTGTAGATTTGCACTATTCAGAATCTCAACCAAAGCACTTCTCGTCTCCGCATAAGCTTTTGCTTGCATAGTAAGATTGTACGTCAACCTCATTGTTTGGTTTACAAAAACCATCTCCGATATGTGGCCACTTTCACTTCTACTTTCATGTCCTGAAGTCTCATCAAATGCTCCGTTTCGCACATTTCTTATCCACCGCTTCTTTATATATGATTTCGGCAATGTAGTCACATTCATATAATTGAAGACTTTTAAAACATGCTTGCACAATATGCCGAGTGACTCAAATCGATGACAACTGCACTTAACTTCATGACTTTGTCTATTGTACACAACTTGCCTAACCTTAGAGTTTTGATCATGAGATCTTACCTTAAACTCAAGCAAGGGACTCCCAAAATCAAGTGGTTGTTCATCGAATATTGTATTCAAGGAATTGATCAGTTCAAGTTCAAACTACTTGTATATATTGAGCGTGTAAACAGTAGCAGCATGATTCAATAATGGGTGATTTTTCACAATCAGTGATGGTTTCCCATGTCGCCAACGAGTGTCCTCGAATTTTTCTTTGTCACGCCAACTTTTTTGAATTTTTTCATAATTCATTACAAAATCATACAACGAAATGCTTCCGTTACCTGCTTTTTTCAACACCAAGTTTGTGGCCTCACTTCTAGATGTAGCCAAAAGCCCAGCACTAAACCTTTCATTGCTAAAAGCAGTAGCCCATTTATGTCGCAATTTGTACATGCCATTTAGCCACTTATGGGATGCAAGATTATAATCATCAATCATTGATGCCCATGTATCTTCAAACTCTTCTTCGGATTCACAATAACCCATGCACTTATGCCACAAATGCTTAAACATTGAATCACCTAACAAGCTTCCTATGTGTGAAGGAGCATTTTGGTTAATATGCCATTGACACAAACGATGAAGTGCACATGGAAATATTGTATCAATCGCATGTATCATTGCTTGACATTGATCGGTAAAAATTGTTTCAGGCTGCATACCACTCATAGACTCAAGAAATGTGCTAAATAACCATTCAAAAGACGACTCAGTTTCATCTGACATAAAGGCCAAGCCAAACATCATATTTTGCCTATGATGATTCATACCAACAAAAGGAGCGCATATCAAATTATATCTATTCGTTCTATAAGTGGTGTCAACTAAAACAACATCACCAAAATGTTCATAATCAACCCGACATCTGTAATCTCAAAAGAAAAAATTCATCACCCTATTATCATCATCTAACTATACATTCCAGTAAAAAAAAGCTTCTTTATTCGACTTCTTTATGAAATATTGAAGTAAAGCAGAAGCATCTCCATTTTTAATTTTTGTATGTTTTCTCAAACGATTGAGGTGATCATATGCATCTTTTCAAATAAATCCCAAGTTTTTTGGACCATGCGCTTCTTTTTCCATGTATGAAATGGCATTATTACAGGTATCCCAACACTCACCATAGCTTCTAGAATGGACCTCTTAGCATGTGATAAATGACGTGATGATCTTATCAAATGAGCTTGATCTGCTGCGACCATTTCATGATTATGTTCAATATCAAACCTACTGACCTTCCACTCTCCCTCTTTTTCCCTCGTGATTTTAAGTTTTGCTTTGCATTTTGTTCTAGTTATCGATTTTTGATAAACCGGTAGTCTTTGATTAGACCATTTTTCGTCTTTCACTCCTTCACAAGAACATTTGAATTCCTTTGCCTGAAGTTCATTAGTGCGCGGAAAACATCGTTGATCTCCTTTTTTTACACTAAATCCTTTGGCATGTGCATAGTTACAATATAATAAATATGCATCATCAACACTTCTCATGACTTTTCCCACCGCTAATTTGCTCTCCAATTCATTAACAATTATATTACCATGTTGTACCTCATTATATTCTGGAATCACCATTTCTGGAGAGTCACATTGCTCTTCTGGCTCATTTGCCATTTCAACTTCTTCATGAGAGCCTCCCTCCAAATCTACAACAACAAATAGACATTTCTTATCAATTAAAACAATATTTTTTATCAACAATTTCTTCGTACAAGAAAAAAAAAAAACTACATACTTGGGAAAGGAAATATAGTGTTAGTTTCTTCAATATCCATTTCCTTAAAAACCGATTCTTCTGAAACTCCAATAAATTGAATCAACTTATAATACTAATCTTAAATGCGYCGAGAATTYTTCTCCACCGAAGYTGCCCTAGAACCCCAATCGCAAAGAGTGAAAAAAAGTGTAAAAAGTCTGATTTTTAGATATTTACCATAATTCCAAATTTTGATTGATAAATAATGTTAACCTTGGTTAAGTTTCATGATTTAGTATTTTAAAGAAATTAAAAATAAGAAATATGAAAAACGGGGACGGGAACTGGGATTAAGGAGGAGGACTTTATGAAGTGAGAGAAAAATAATAAATTAAAAGTCTTTGCCACGTGTCAATATTTGAGTGGATCAGAGAAAAATGAATAAATTAAAAGTCTTTGCCACGTGTCAATATTTGAGTGGATCAGGGTAGTACCCTTAGGGTAGCATCGACCAAGCCCCCTTTTATCTCATTTATTCACCCTACCCACAAACTTACTTTTTATGGGTCCCACATATTCCCCATTAACTTTTATTTATACTTTTTATATTTCAATACAATTATATTTATCTATTATCTATTTAAATATTTTATTAATATTAAAATTATATATATATATATATATATATATATATATTTGAATTTCTTTATTTATAATAATTAATATTTATAAGTACTTTAAATTTTTAATTAATAATATTTTTTATTTTATTTTTAAGTTTGAAAACTTATTTTATTACAATAATTATTTTTTGTGCAATTTTTATATATATAAACTCTATTTACACACTTTCCTGCCGATAGAAAAGAGTAGAAAATAATTTTTTTTTGTATATATAAATATATTTGAACTTTTTTATTTATAATATTAATTTATTAAATCTATTAAATTAATAATAATTTATAATTTTTTAATATATATATATAATTAAAAAGGAAGGAAAAGGGAAGAAAAGAAAGCAGGAACAAAAAAAAAGACGGATGAAAAAGGAAGAAAAAGGAAGGAAAAAAAAAAGAAAAAAAGTAAAGGGTTCTACAGAGGTGGGGCCCAGTTCCCCACTCTCCGCCAGGCGCGTGCAGCGCACGCGCCAATTTGATTGGCCAGGGGCGGCAGCTGCCGCCCCACCCCTCCTCTCTTCCCTTTTTCTTCTTTTCTCTTTTTTCCTTCCCATCCGTTTGCTTATTCCCCTCCCCATTTAACCATCCCCTCCCCAACCAAACCCCCCATTACAGATGCTCTAAGTGAGAGTAAACAAATTAAATTAAACTACCCATTATACGACATATTGAACAATATGGTAAAAGTCCATTTCTTTATTTCACAAACATTATTTGTTCAAAGTAATTATATAAACTACGAGTTTTATATTTGGATCAAAGATAACATAGCCATAAACAATACTTTTGAAAACAAATATGTAGCGTAAATAATTCAATTCATTGGAAAAACTAAATCAAATTTTAAGTTTCGTAATTGTGTGGAATCTATGGATTGAATCAGAAATCACGGGATCGACTATTAGCACCCCATAAGCTTATAAACACTTCCCGATAAAAGAATTCTCTTAAAATACATAAATTAACCCCAACCTTAAAGTACCCTACCTACACACATAATCACACACGCCTCACAACAACAACAACAAAATCACAGGCGGCTATAGTAGTACGACAACGGTGGTAATAACAGGGACTAAAAGTGGATGAAAACCACCATCAACCAATATACAACCAAACTACATGTAAACTAGAATTAAATTGAAAATCCAAGTCAAAATTTTGAGAAAATAACAAAGAGAATAATAATAATAATAATAATAATAATAATAATAATAATAATAATAATAATAATAATAATAAGAAGAAGAAGAAGAAGAAGAAGAAGAAGAAGAAGAGTGGCGTTGGTACCGACTTAGGCAGAGTTCAACTATGGATTGTCAAACGGCTTAGGTGGCATTCATCGTTGATTTGTAGAATGGCTTAGGAAGCGTCCGTAGCCAATTATCAAACGTTCCAGGTAGTGTTTGGAATCGAACACGCTTCCAATTCATGTGTGGTTGTTTTCATGTGTTGATGACAGATTGATGTTTTTGATCTTGTATCGGAAGGAGGTTTTTTTATCTTGAGTAACAATGGTCATCACAGATGAGGGTTTTTGAGTGTGGAGACACCGATCATGGAAAATGGAGGTTTTTGAGCTCGGAACACTGGCCGTGGCAGATGGAGAATTTTTGTTTAGGCGGCGGCCAGGATAGATTCTTTTCTCTTTGTGAGTTTTCATTTAACGTCTAAGGGTGGTTTGTGCAATTTAAAAATTCCTGGCTATTTTATAAGTATGTAGTGTGCTAATAACCCATCCCAAAAATCTCGATTCCACGCTTGGTTTTTGAAAATTATGCTCGGTTATTATGTTTTCATTTTAAGGTATTTTTTCAATCTTATACTACTCCAAATTTTATAATTATATTTCCTCAATAAAAAATAAATAAATCAGAATTATGTGTTTTTTTTCAAGTCCATACAAACAATTTTCACAAAAAATTATTTTTATAACTTGCATTGTTAGCAAATAATTATTATATATAAGTCATAAAATCAAGGCAAAGAATCAAATGTGATGGCTACATCGGTCCGCAAATATGTCATGGAGCCAACCTGAATCTGCCCAAACAAATCAGATCGTATATTAAAGGGTAAAAAATAATTAGTTTTCTCTTTTACTTTCCTCATTTCTCTCTCCCGATCCCCTTTGTCTCTCCCCGAACCCTAACCCCCACCCCCTCCCTTCCCCTCAACCCTAGATGGAAAAATCAACCTAAATCCGCCGCTTCTTGCTAGAGAACCGCAGACTTCTGGCCACTGCCATTGCCACTGAGATGATTTGTAAACAATGCAATTCCACCACCTGACGTCATTTAGAATCGAACATCTCACTATCTCAATCAATGTTCATATTATCGAAGGTTCACCATTGTACAAATATCTTGCTATTTCTGCATTTAAGATCTCCTATTAAGGTTTTGCACCTAGTTTAATTTATTTTATAATTTTTAGGGTTTTGTTCTTGTGTATGATTTTGAGTTCCAAATTATGTTTTATGCCTGCAATCAACTTAATTTTGTTTTGTTGTAGCATGACTTGAGTTTAGTTCAATTGAGATTATTTTGGACAATTTTTTTGTGGAATTATTTTATAACAACAAATGTTTCTATGTTTTGATGATGTCAGTTGAATGTCTATTTGATTAAATAATTCATGATATAAGATCCTCATTGATTTTATATGATTTTGCTAACTGGTTGGGATGGATGTTTCGTTAAAATCCTGAAGACGATAAGTTGTTTTTGTTATGGATTGATTAACTTGTTGCGATGGTTGTTCAGGCTGGGAGAACGTGCAACTGTGGTAGGTGATTGATTTGCACATTTTTGTACGTATTTTTGTTACCTTTTTGTGTCGTGTTTGCATGCGTTTTGCTTGCATTTATGGGTGCTAGGAGCCGATTAGGCCGTTTTTGTTAGTTTTAATTCTTTGTATTATTTGCTCATTTTTTATTATGTTTTTGTAGTGTTTCACTCGTTTTTTTTATATTTTTGGCCGTAGGATGATCAAGCGGGACCCACGCATATTTGGACATTACATTCGACTCGTCGTGGAAGAAAAATCAAAGACAAGCAAAAGAATATAGCGCATGCAAGGAACGACAACTGGCGGACTGCTAGAGTGGAACATTCAGAGCTGAATGATTAACAAATCAAGATCCAACGAGACCTTTGTGACGAGCGTAAGATATTATAAGTACAAAGAGTATTGCACACAAGATCCCTGTGAGGACACACACCCATTTAAACATGTATCCGTGATTCTCATTCCATGTGTATGGAATGTTCATACCAAATATTGCAGCCACCAATGAATAAATGGATAAACACACAGTTCTTGAGCTGAGAAATAGCTCAAGCTGAATTAGTTGATTTCGGTGATTGTCAAGCTGAATGTTGATGAAATCTTTTATGTTATCAATATATTCCCGCAGCGTGGTCAATTAGTTGAGTGTGCCATCAATTTGCATAAGGTAAGCCTCAAGAAGCATTTCAAGTTCTTCAACATGATTTTTATCCACTCGGACCGTTGCAACGCTCGCTCGACTAGCTCTAGAAATCTTGGAGCCTATGGTCGGCGATACGAGGAACCAGCTGGCAGCACCTGAGCTGCTCAAAGGCGACACACTGGATATCTTTCTAGACAAGTAAGATCGGACATGTCATCATCGTCATCCAAAAGCTGTTCTAGCTCATCTCTCACCTTTTGAACGCGAGAAGTCAACCTTGTCATTTGACTCTTCAATATACACACTTGATCTAAATTACGGCTACTAATCTTTATTGTGAGCAAATCCAGAGCTGGGTAAACAACTGTCTCGAGTTCTATTGTGCGTGCGGTCAGGAAACTACAAATGGCTTCAAGTGCTACCTCGAGGGCTCGGAACTCAAATGGAGAGTCATCTTCATCTGCAGTTTCAACATCATTCTGCAAAGTCAAAATGCCATCTTTATTATCTTCTAGATTCGCATTTACACATTTCAGACACCTTCGAAGGTCCTCAATAATTGGAATAACATTTTCATCCAATGGATCACGAAGCAACACCTCGTCAGCTGTAATAATAGCCTTGATATGTTTACAGATTGAGAACAATGGCTCCTTCGCGGCCAAGGATAGTGGAAGGATAAGACAAAAGGGGACTGAGTATCGTGTATCTGCACGCGATGCATGATCGTGTATTTATCCACATCCAATACAACTTCTTAACCCGAAGAATCCATTAAAATCGAGCTTCGTGACTCGGCACCGTTTTTCTTCAAACCGGCAACGACGGCGTTCGGAGCATCCGCCGGCACAACGTAGTCGCTGCCTCGACCCGTCATTCTCAATTACCATCAGAGAAGGGAGGGAAAACCTAAAAATCCCCAAGATTACACACAACAACCCCTTGATCATTGAAAGATCACGAAAGTCAAACCACTCAAAAACAACCCTTTAAAGCAACAAGAACGTAACCTACAGTCAAATAAGCAGATATAACGAGACAACAATAATAACTACTAACCTCGCCGCAAATATAGGCGGTAGCAACCCAATCTCGCTAATCTCAAGAAGCTGCAAAACATCATCTCAGCTTCAAACACCCCAATTTCGACAAAGCCCAAGCTGCTTGTATCCACTACTTCAGCCAAGACCCACCGATCAACATCCCAATCTGCGCAAAATAATCGTCACTCCAATCCTTGTGGTTCGTCCCCACAGCCCCGGTCCCGGCAAGCAAAGGCACTAAAATAAACTAGGGATTTATCGGCATGGACGAAAATTGAGGTTAGCAAATTTCTCAGCAAAAGAGGAGCTCTGGTTAGCGAGAACGAGAGGGTTTTTTTAGAGATTTTTAGGTTTATAAAAAATAGAAAAATTAGGAATATAAAAAAAGGTAAAAGAAAATGAATAAAAAATAAAAATAAATTAAATAACCTCCTAATAATTCCAAGTCACACGCCATGTCAGTGACAGAGCTCCTCAATGGAGCCCCATCTGGTTCCATAGAAAACCGGTCTTTAGACTAACTCCAACAGACTGTCTATCACACTCTCTAAATCTCACTCCCTAAAATAATTATCTCTATAATTTCAGACTCTCTATCCCATTTTACTTTATCAGACTCCCTACTTTAGGAACTCCCTATTCTAATTTTACTCCAACAAACTCCCTATTAATAAACTTTTTATCATACATTTATAGGGAGCCAATTTAATAAATAATGATAATAATAATAATAATAGGGAGCCATGTTTGGCTCCCTACATTTAGGGAGTTTAAGAAAAATGTAGGGAGTTACTAACTTTGAGAAGTTCCTATAAGGAGGCTGTTGGAGCAAATATCATTATTTTGACTCCCTAAATTGACTAAGGATCAAATATAGGGAGTCTCTTGGAGATGGTCTTAGACCCTTTGTTCTAATACCTAATTTGATAATACCCCAATTCATCAACCACCGCCGTCGCCAACGCAGTCGAGTCCACAACTACCCCATTCGCAGCCACCAGCCTCACTATTTGCCGATGCCACATCCACCCCATTGGTGCGCAATTTCCCTGCGGTAGTTTTCTCCTTTTTTCTTTCTTTCTTTTTTTCTTTTTGTTTGCGTGTGAATGTGTTTTATTTTAGCATGTAATTCCATATTTAAGAATCAATTTTTCTCTTTTCTGCTGTTAATTTGAGTATTGAAGCAGCATTACCATCCATTTCCTCTAAATCATAAACTGCTTTCCGCTTCTTGACAGCCAACCACCTCGCCACCGCCGTGACCCGTGAGCCATCCACTTCACTTTAATTTGGTGGAGTTTTTTTGCTTCAGTTTTTTTTCCAAGGAACAACTCTGATGTTTATCCTGGCCTAAAGGTGTGTAGTCTTGAATGAATACACTCGCACAACACATAGTTTTTCCTAGGAAATAGGGCCGGCCCTGACTTTCGGGGGCTATAGGCGAAATTATAATTGGGGCTCAATTGAATTTAATTTAAAAAAAATTAAAAAAAATTCAGCACTTCCGTAAATAATATCGGAAATTACCTTGAACTCAAACATTAATGTTCTCGTATTTTTTGAAGCAAAAATGTGACTCTTCACATCTCTTTAGAAAGAATTATTTAACTATTTGTGCATTTAAAAAAAATCACATAATATATCTTATTAGTGTTAACTACTTATTTCCATTATTCATGAACATCAATAGTTGATTAGAATGATTTAAATGGATAATTTACAAAATAAAAAAATTGAAAAAACTAAGATAAAAATGTTCTGAAAGTGAAATAAAAAACATGAATAATCATTTTTAAAAAATGAAAGTGCAATATAAATAATCGAAACTTCAACTTCACGGAAGAAGATGGAATTTTTTTTTTCAAATTTTAATATTTTGAATCATATTTTTTTCATATATATATACTAGTTTAACACCCGTGTATTACACGGGATTTATAAAAACTAAATATAAAAAATATTTATGAAAATTATGAAGTTTTAAATTTAAAATAAAGATTTGAAAGGATGTATATCTCAACTCGTGCCCTGTTCAATTTATTAATTATTAGAATTATTGATTAGTATTATAAACACACACACACACACACACACACACACACACATATATATATATATATATATATATATATATAGTTTAACACCTCTGTATTACACGGGATTTATAAAAACTAAATATAAAAAATATTTGTGAAAACTATGAAGTTTGAAATTTAAAATAAAAAATTGAAAGGATGTATATCTCAACCCGTGCCCTGTTCATTTTATTAATTATTATAATTATTGATTAATTTAATGTTTAGATTAAATTCATTAATAATTATATTTGCATACTTATAAAAATTCAAAAGATGTCACATTTTCAACCCTTCTCTAATCTTTATTAATTAATTATTATTAACTCATTTTATATTTTTATGTTTAAATTAATTTTATTAGTAATTGTAGTTACATACTTTGAAAAATTCAAAAGGTGTCATACTCTCAAACCTTCTCGCATTGTGCCATTGTCTAAATAAGTATTAATTAATTATTATTATATAATTTTATTTTCTTATATTTACATTGAGTTCATTACTAATATTTAGTTACATACTCTAATTATTGCAAATATATCATAATTTATTTATACATAATATTTAAAATTTCAAAATTAGATTATTTCAACTTTTATTTTTAATACAATTTATTAATTATTTTCATATAAAAGTTCTTCTTTGTAATTAAAATTATTTCATATGTAATTTATCTTTTAATTAAAATAATTAATATAGATTTTTTTCTACTAATTATATATGACTTATTTATAAAAAATATTTTTAAATTAGACAGAATATAATTAAAGAAACTATTAAGTTAGGCTAAATATAATAAAAAAAAATATTAAATTAGTCAAGATATACTAAAATAAAAATATTAAATTAGGTATATATTAGGCTCGAATGACATATAAGCAACCGAGATTTTTTATTATATAAGCGAAACATACGAAGTAGACACATATATTAGGAGGATTTCGCATTAATATATACTTGTTTAACACCCGTGTATTACACGGAACTTATCAACATATAAATATAAAAAATATTTGTGATAATTACTGAATTTTATATTTAAAATAAAAAATTAAAATAATTATTCCCAACCCATACCTTGTACATGTCTAATCTATTTATTAATTATTATAAATATTAAATAATTTTAGATTTTATATTTAAATTAAATTTATTAAATCTTAGTTACATACTTACAAAAATTCAAAAATCGTCACACTCTAAACCCGTGTCTAATATCTATTTTATTATTATTATTATTATTATTATTATTATTATTATTATTATTAAGTCTTCTTATATATTAATGTTTAGAATAAATTCGTTAATAATTATTAGTTACATACTTCGAGATATTTAAAAGATATCATACTCTCAACCCGTGTTGCATTGCACTGATGTCTAATCAATGTTTATTAATTATTAGTATATAATTTGATATTTTTATATTTAGATTGAATACATTACTAATATTTAGTTACTATAAATAACTGATATTTTACCTATATAGAATATTTGAAACTCAAAAAATAAAATTATTTTAAATTATATTATCAATAAATCTTATTTAATTATTTTCATAATAATTTTTTTAATTAAAATTATTTCATATGTAATTTTTCTTTTAATTAAAATAACTAATTTAGATCTTATCTACTAATTATATATGATTTATTTCTATTTTTATATTAGAAGAATCGAAAGAAAGTATTGAATAAGGAAAATTATAATAAAAAAATTAAATTAGGTAAAATACAATAAAAAGAAAAGTATTAAATTAGGTAAATATTAGGCTCGGATGACACAACATAAGCAAATGAACTACCAAATTTTTTTATTTGTCAAATGAAACATACGAATGAAATACATAGATTAGGAGAATTTTACAACATTAATATATATAGGGGTGATATATTTGAATTTGGGCCATCGAAATTGGGGACCTAGTCCCAGACCGTCTATGCCTATACTTAGGCCGGCCCTAAATAACCCTTCTTCCTTGGCAGCAGATTGCCCAAGTGTTGTTTTGATACGTCATTCTTACCTTTTTTGCCCTTTTGATATTTGTAGGTTTGAAAGTATTATTGCAGCACCCGTCGTCCCTCATAAGAAATGGAGTTCGTGCCGGAGTGGAAATCTCGTTGGCCTATATCCTCGACTTTCTCTGCACCGCTCCTCATTCCAAACAAAAAACAAGAAACGCCGTTTGGTCCCCTAATATTTACTCATAGCCCCAACTCCTCCACCCCGCTCCTCCAGTCTCATGACCTTTCTCCTCACCTTCCTCCACTATATCCACACCTCTCATGTTCCCGGTTCCTCCGAAATTACAGTTCTGTACCTTCATCCGGCTCCGCCTCTTCTATTCCATCTCTTGTCGGTGCCCAGATCCCCGATTACTCTTCTTGCTTTCATGGCTTCAACTCTCTTCAGTTGCTTCAAATTCCTAATAAAAATTTAATTATTGCGTTTTTCCTAACCGGAGAGAATTCTGATTATGTGGGTTTTTCCTTACTTTCTGTGCGAGATGGGATTTTGAGTGTGCATTCGCAAATGGAGAATTTTTTCCATCTGGTGAAAGAGGGTAATGTGAACCATCAACGGATAACCCTTTTGCTGGCTAACCCGGTCGATGATTTGTGTGTGGATGAGAATGGAGATGGACGCAAGATTGTCACTGTTGGTTTTTTGATGGTTTGTACTCATTATTCTGTTTATTGGTATAGAGTTGGAATAACTTCAGTTTATAGACAAAGTGACTATTCTGTTTGTTTGGATTATCTGGGCTGTGCTAATGCTAAGATTTTGAGGGGCAATACAGTGGTGAGTGCATGTTGGAGTCCACATTTGAGAGAAGAATGCTTAGTTTTGTTGGAGAATGGTGACTTACTATTGTTCGATGTTAGTTCTTTTGGTGGAAAGGTTAGGTCAATATTTTCGGTTAGTGGAAATAATAGAGTTGTTAACACAAGGGTGCAGGTCTCATTGGCTGATAAGTTGGGGTTGCAGAAAGAGGAAAGTGGCACTAAAGGCCGGGATTGGTTTAAATGTGAGTTTAGTTGGCATCCTAGGTTATTTATTGCTTCTCATAGCACTGAGTTGTTCTTGGTTGATTTGAGGTCTCCAGGGGAGTGCAATGTTTGCTCTTTGTTGAAGCTTGAGATGTTGTCGGTGGGCAAGAATGATAGGTTTTTTGCGCTCTCAAGGGTGCATTCAGATGGGTTCTTTTTTACTGTGGCCACAAAAAACTTGCTACTTCTTTGTGACGTGCGGAAACCATTTATGCCTGTGTTGCGGTGGGCACATGGCGTTCAAAACCCACGATATATGACTGTGTTTAGATTGTCTGAGTTGAGAGCAAATGCAGAAGATAAGAAGTACAAGTTGGCTTCAGAATCAGGCTACTGTATTATGCTGGGATCATTTTGGGACAACGAGTTCAGTTTTTTCTGTTATGGCCCTGATGGTAATGGAAATGAATCTTTCTCTTCCAAAAGTTCGAAGTTGTGCAACTTATATTATGCATGGGGACTCCCTTCAAAGTTTTCATTGTCTGATTCTAATTGTAAATGTGGTAGTTGTGTTGTGAGAGAGGAATTTACGGAAATGTCCCTTCCAAGTTGGATCGACTGGAGGCAGAAAAAACACTTGGTGTTGGGGTTTGGCATTCTTGAGGCAGATATTTCTGCTCAGTTGTCCTCACTTAATAATAGTCTTGGTGGGTTCATGTTGATCAGGTTAACGTCGTTAGGGAAGCTAGAAGCGCAACACTACCATGCGGCGTGGGAATCTGAAAAGTTTCCGGGAGCAGGTCATAAGAGGAAAAGCATTTATTTGGAGGATAATAATCTTTTATACGACCGTCACGATTTGGAATACGACGGGGTAAAGAAATTCCAGCACTTTAAATTGGAGTCTCTTGGTGCCTTCTTGAAAGGCAAGCTAGAAAAATATATCGTCAAAAGAAGAGAGAAAATGGAAGACGGTTATGAAGGTAACGCCCGGAAAAGGCATCTGGTTAAGTCGAAACTCAATTTCCATCAAGAAATATGTCCTAAACTGAAGGCGTTTGAGGTTCCAGAAGCGAGAGGTTTGACTGTGTTGAAAGATATCAGCTTGCCGACCGCCATACGCGAGATTGCTCTGAGTAGTATGTTTTCTGCTTTGCCCACTAATCTAATGCAATTTGCTTTCTCAACATATTCCGATTTTGACGAGGTTCCCGAGAATCATAATGAACCTCTCGAGTTCCTTAATATTCCCGATCAACCCCAAGTCCCACCCTTTACTTTTAGAAAACCATCGGATCGCAGCAGTAAATGGTCTAGTAAAGTTCAGCCCTCTAATTCCCTTGTTGGTCCAATTATCCCTCCTCTTTTTTTGACCACCCTTCATAATCTTTGGATGGAAGAACGTAAAGAGAAAAGAGAGCTCTACCTGGAAGAATCAGAAGAGTTTACGATTCACGCTCGATTTAAACGTCAATGTGATAAAGTTATGGCAGTTGTCCAGGACCATGTTTTGGGTTCCGATGACAAAACACGGGATGATGATTTTGTATCTCTTGCTGATGATACAGAACCTATAAGCAATGCTACACAAAAATTGAAATTATCACTTCATAGACCATCAGCATTCTTGGAAAGTCCCTCTAGCGCGAACTCGTGGAAACCTGGATCTGAGGTTTGCATGTTTTCAACCCATGTTTTCAGGAGTAGCCAAGAGCTGGCATCGGATATTAGGCCAGGAATGGTAGGAAAAGAGCTATTTGATGTGGGCTGTCCAATAGAATTGAAGTTTGACGATTGCACTACTGATTGTGGGCCTAAGGAGCTGGAAATGTTCCAAAATCTGAAGAAACGAGACTTAGATTTTCAGAGAAGGTTTAAGCCATATCAAGATTATATTAGTAGACAAGATGGATAGTGATGATTACTTTTTGTGCTGCAATAATTTTGCTGGTTTGCAGTGAAATTTGTTCAGCAACCTTTCCGCCAAACCATGGAACAAGGTAAATATTTTCTGAACTTATTGAATTGATTCTATTTTCCACTTGAATTTCAAGATTACTTGTCTAAGTCCTTCAATGTAATATAATCACGCATGAATTGTCTTCATCATTTATGTATGTATTGTAATGCTAGGTTCTATTATTCGACTCTTGATTAGTTTCATAATCATTTATTATGTTTGAGAAGTGTTAACTGGTCAGTGGTCTCTAAAGTCTTAATATCTTAGGTATGTTGCCTATGCAAATCCATGTTTAACAGTACCTGATTTACCGTCTCTATTTATTTGCAATGGTTCTATACGTGACATATTAGCGATCCACTTAATTATATTTAATTTCTCCTTGTTCTGATTCTCTCATTCCTCTTCATCTATCTCCCTTCTTGTCTTTCTTTTTCTCATTCAGTCTTCTATTATTCTTGGGGGAGAAAAATATAGACAGACTGTTAGAGATTGATTTCTTATCTTATTTATGTTTTAATTATGCTGATTTAAATAATCAGTGGGCTTTGGGCCTTTAGGTTTAGGGTTATATATCTATTTAAGTAATAGGTTTGCAGTCTTTTTAGGTATGGAGAGACCGGCAGATTATCCGCTTGGGCACGAAATGCACTTCCTGAGGAAATCGGCGCTTGCGCTTGGGACAGGCTTTTGTCTGTTAAATTATTTCTTTTTTCCTTTTCAGTTCAATATTAATATAATAGTTTCATATTTCTTATTACCGTAAACCCTTGACTTCATCAAAGGACATAAACTTACATTAAAAGTAATATGTTTTTTTTTTTTTACACTGAGAAGACATAAAGTAAACAGTTTATTGAAAAGTAATGACAATAAGCGAACTAACTTTTCGGAGAGGATGAGTTCTAATGTTTCTCTGTGTCATAGATCAGCGTATTTGTCTCTGTAATCATGGCGAAGAACCGCATCCAGTTTGTTTTGTAATCATGCTTCTAAATTGTGGTGTAAAGCTGTGTAAGTAATTTTCAGTTAGTAGTGAATGATATTCTGCTTCATTAGGTTGTATTAACTTTTTGAAGTAGACACTTGAGTAATAGCTTGCAATTGTGAGTTAAGGGAACAGTTTGCTAATATGTTGATAAAACAAGATTGACTAGCTTTGGCCAATGATTACCTGCTTTCATCACGCTTTCTGCTTTTAATAGCCTTTTGTGAGTAATTGTCCATTATCTACATGACTTTATTGGATTGTGTTATGTTGTCTTCAAATTTTTGAGTAATAGTGTTTCTTTCAGTTTTGGAGAACCTAAAAATTTTACTAAGCCAAACTAAAATAACTTCGTCATTGGGCTATCTTTGCAAATGGAAGTGAGAAATTAGAGAATAGGCAATAGATGATTTTTCCCCCTCTATTTAAAATTGTGCCGTATACATGAAAGCTGGAAGTTGATAACTTGCATAACAACATAATCAATCCATCCGGAAACTCTAAATAAATTGCTGTTTCATGGCAGGGAACGTAAGTTTCAGACATCTTTAAAAGGAAATAGAAGCTTCTGAAATAATGTCACGAGTATATAATGATCAACAGGCCAGTCAATGACTTAGCGAGCTCTTATTTTAGTTTATTAGTACTTATGTAATTCTGTACTCTTCTTTAATTACCCTCGTTGGACTAATGTTTCTTTAAAAACTTCAGATGAGTTTCTGCAGTTGCTCAATAAAGGAAACGTGTTATTCCTGGCGATCGGTATGACGCTATCAAAACAGCTTTAAGCCGGATAAAGTGTCTTTTTTGGTCCATCGTGATTGTTACAGCAGCCTTACCAGGTATTTATCCTTGTGGCCGATTAGACGAACTTTTTTTTTTTTTTTTTCTTCAGGAAGAGAGATCAATTTGCTAATCTTTTTAAATGAGATGATGAAAAGTGGAGGAATGAATCAAATAAATCAACCAACTGGTTGTGTTATATGAATGTGTTATCCTGCTTTAGTCCAGAACCTGAAAGTAGTATTACCCATAAAGAATTGTATTGCGTATTTGAATTCTTGCAATATAATACATTTATTTGTATGCAGATTAAAAGTAATTCTTCCTAGGATATGCAGAGAGCTGTAAGCCTCGGTAGTTTAGAGAGAGGAAATGGAGGTTTAAGGCCAGATTACGAGAAGGCATCAGATAGGTGCAGGTTTTTTGATAATAAAAGAAATTTATCATATTGTTTTATCCAGTTCATTTTTTTACTTTGTATATATCCTGGGATTATGATATAGATAACCATATTTAACGGACTGCCAGCTTGACTGTGACTGGGTAACGCCACTCGGAATATATAAAGATATAGCGGATAGAAGATAGAAAATTTTAATGAGCTCGTGCAGTCTGGGTATTTGCTTAATGTATAGTTTGATGAGTAGTCTATCTATCTGTGTGCTTCTCATAAATTAAATGTTTCATTACCTGACACAGCTTTTTTTTTTAAATTTATGTTTATCCTTTTGTGATGCTTGGTGATTTTCCATTTTATTTTGTTTGAATAACTATTTCTTATGGGATTTTCCATTTTCTTTTGTTTGATGAACTTGGTTTCTTCTGGGCTGTTTGATATGTGAATCGGCCTTTTGTTCGTCTTTCTGATTTTATGTTTGTCTAGGGCAACACTTCTTATCCCTGGAGACGTTAAATTGTGTGTGTGTGTGTTAGTTTGAGTTTACTGAACTCAATTTGCATGTATAAATGTATAACGAAACTAGACTCTTTTTTCCCGTGATTGATTTGAGTTGTGCAATTGAGAATGAAAAGGGGGGAGAAAAAAACACACAGGAAGCTAAATAATATGGGTTTTGTATATGATACGCAGCAACAATTGAATAAATGTTGTTGCTTATGCCTTCTTTGCCCTACAATAAAGAGTTTTCTATTTTATAAACTCGTGTTTTCTTTTTGTTTCATGTGTTAGTTGCAAAGTTCTAAAAAGAACTATGTTCTAAAAATCGCCCCAATCTGCCTACGATTTTCAAAAACCGGCCAAAGAAATCTCCGGGCGCCCCAGGCTGCCTAGGCGCCAAGGCTATTATTATTTTTTTTAATTCAATTTTAATGCCTGAAACGACGTCGTTTTTGGCCTATTTTTTGATTATTTTGATTTTGTAATATATGTTATGGTATTTTTATTTGACTAATGAACTTATGGATCTATGTTTTGAACTTTGAATCGAACAATAGCTTTAAACTTGTGAATTGTAACTTGTGATTATTACTTTTAGTTTTGAATTGTCATACACTTTGTGTAGCAGGTAGTATGTTGAACTATTAAATGGTTGGATGTAATGTTGTAAATCAGGGTATTTATTCTCAAATTCTAAGCGCCGCCTAGGCGTCCTATGCGCCTGACGCCTATCGATTTTTAGAACACCGAAAAAGAATGATGTGTGGCGAAGTGTGGTAGTTGTAACATCAAACATTACGAGCTTAGGTGGGTATACGCGTGGTAGAAGTCAAACTGCGTTTTAATGTTTTTTTTTTCCAGTTTAATCAATTTTTGGTGAATTTAAGTATTCGAAAGTAAATTGGTAAGCACTAAGTAAAATTATAAAGATTATATTTACTTGATAGTTTTAACAACTTTTCGAAATACATTTAAAATTAATTTTTAAAATTTTAGTACAATAGATTTTGAGGAGTAAAGTTGAGTTTAGCTTTAAATTATTAAAAAAAAAAGGAGATAAAAATGACATATAAAACATATTTCGAGAAGAAGAAAAGATTAACAATACACCATGTTCACGCCTAGTTAGGCTCGCTAATGCACCACCTAAGTGTGCTCAAACTTCTCATACAGTCGACTAGATGTGAATTCAACTTTTAGTGGCGCCAATATGCTGTCAACGAATCCCATTGATCACATAGTGAAAGCATCGTGCATAAAATGGCTTATGAGCTGCCTAGACAATATTTCCAATGATAAACTTCTTATAAATAATATCAAAACCTTACATCAATAAAATTGATTCACCATCAAACAAACAACAAAACATTCTAGAAAAAACAACTCTATCATTAAAACTGGATGAATAAAAATCAAATAAGGAGCTCATTAGGTAGATGTCCTCGTACGGTTTTCCATATGCCTCAAAACCTATGATGTACGGACATGGGAACTCGATAAAAATTCATTATTTGAAATGTACGTGCTTCTTGGCTCAAAACTGACCTTCTAGCAAAGTTGGGCTGCAATATCCTGGTCAACTACCTTAATCTTCATCGTCTTAATGAGATTAATTCTTAGTTGTGCTGCTCGAGTTTGTCCTCTGCCTTACGCTGAATGGATAACATCATCCCTACTTGCTGTATTATGATATTTGTGTATATATATATTATTTGATTTATTTCCTTGTGTACATTGGTTTTCTTGTGAATAAGAAAATTTAAGTTTCAACCCTACTCTCTACATGATATCAAGACCCTAAGGCTCACGCCACTCTTTCCTCAAGTATTTCTTGTTCTTTCGTCCAATGGCTGCCACTCTCCCGTCCCCATCAACGTTGCTTCTTAGGCACCTCACAAACTGACCTCCACAAATTACAATACGTTGCGGTTCTAGTTCCAAGGAACAGCTCTAATGTTTATCCTGGCCTAAAGGTGTGTAGACTTGAATGAATACACTCGCACAACACATGGTTTTCTGTGTGTAATTTGTTTTCTTCTTTTATTTATTTGTTGGATCAGATATAATGTACACACATACGCACTATTTCAGTATTAGTGGGTTGTTTATAATAATTTGACTGGTCTTCTTTTTGCGTTTTTGAGTTTAGGGGATATTTAGTCCATTATTACATTTTCAATAGTAAGAATACCTTTTTAGAAAATAAAAGAATGGTGTTTCCCCAGCAAGAACCGGTGTGTTGGACTTATTCAGCATAATAAGACACTCTTTTGGCCAGCATTTGGTGTGACTGAACTTTCAGATTAGTTTGTTATCTCAGCTAACAAAGTGCCATCATGGTCCACAGAACACTTTTCGGTACACAAATGCTGATTAACCCTTTTTATTCTCATGTATTTACTCATAAAATGTGTGCTCTGCATTCTTGGGAAAGTTCATCATATAGAAGGGAATCAAATTTCTTTGTGCCCGGAGGAATGCGAACTTACGACCGCTCAAGTCATCAACAAATCGGAGCAAGCGAGCCCCGAAGCCTTGTTAATCCCCGTTTGCCACCCACTCGTCTAGAAGCTCGAGGTTGATGAAGCGCGGAATGGCGAAGTTCCTTTGCGAGAGGTTGTGGTAGAGTTCCCCCTCGGCATCGGAATAAATGGGGAAGGGGGCGCCGTAGGCGTCGGCGATGTTGGGGAAGAGAGGATGGTGATCGATATAATAGGTCATGGAACGAATAGGTGGAGAATGCAAGGATTGTGTCTAAGAGTTCCGGGAATTGAAAAGAACGGACACTACGCAAAAAGAAGGGAATTTTAATCAAAAATGTTCATTGGGGCAGTGGACATAGGTTTTGAGTAAGAAACTTGGAGAAAATTGGAACCCAATCTCCCACAAACGCAACCAATCAACAAAATTATGCCTTAAGTATGTGGTTCTAGCGAATTACCTCGATGAGTGGGCTCGGATTTGGAATCGAAACCCGAATCGCAACCCCCACCTCTTTTGTGTCGAAAATGGAGGAAATGAAGAAACAAGGAAAAGGTGCTAGGATTTCTTCGTAATTGTGAGAATGGAAGGATGACCGCCGGAAAAACGGAAGGGTTATGACTCTCTCTTTTTTTGTGTGTGTGTGTTTCCGGCCAATTCTTTTTCCTTCTCTTTTTTTTTTCTTTCTTCGTAGCCGATTGTGACTTCTTCGGGCTGGATCGACTGCCCTTACATGTGCCTTGCTGGGTCTGCTTCAGTGGGGCAGTCGATCGACTGCAGTCGATTGACCGAGGGTCTGTTGATCGACTGCTGCTTGCAAAACTCGGGAGCTACTGTCCTTCAGTCAATTTGGCTCATTGCAGTCGATCGACTCTCAGTCGATCGACTGAGGGTTTGTCGATCGATTGCTCCTTGCAAAACTCAGGAGCTACTATCCTTTAGTCGATTAACCATGTATCAGTCGATCGACTGCAAACCAGTCAAACGACTGGGGTGCAGTCGATCGGCTGCTATGTTGCAGCCAATTTCCTATTTTTGATCCTTTCTTCCCCCAAACCTCCGTGATTGCTCTTACAAAACTGAAAAACAATAGTTAAAGATTAATAGAGAATGAATATACACAAAATCAAAAGAAAGAAAAATAAGAAATAGGGTTAGAAAATCATGGGTTGCCTCACATGTAGCGCGTTTATTTAAAGTCGTTCGCTCGACTATCCTTCCTCGATTAGGACTTTACTAGGGGCATTTCTCCCAAGTTCTCTTCCTCCACGATCAATCGGGCCTCATTATTCGCGGAAAGCTCGGCGAAGTGGGTCACAGGTTTTATTTCTCCCTCTCCCAAGTAAACGTACTTGAGATGCCTCGGACGGGTCTTAAGCTCTGGCATCGGTGTAATGACCGGTTCCACGCTTGCATTCTCGAATATCCCCTTCACCCCCTCCGATAGAAACGTTAACCACTCGTCGTCCTTGACGACCTCATTCATGACTTTCTCACGAGCCTCCTCAACCAATTCTTCTATGGGGTCAACCATCGCACAATCGGCTTGAAAAGATAATGGGGAAATGACACTTAAGTCGTGGGTCAAAAAATTCACCGTTTCCCCCAAAACCGAGAACGTCAACTTCCCATTCTTCACGTCTATCACGGTGTTCGTGGTTGCCATGAATGGTCGTCCAAGCAAGATCGTGTGCTCAAGGCTTTCGTTGCTCACTTCTCCAACATCTAAGACCACGAAATGCACGGGGACTATGAGGCCTCCTACCCGCACCAACACATCCTCGACTACCCCCGTTGAGTACCGGATTGATTGATCGGCCAATTGCAAGCACATCCTCGTTTCCTTGAGATTGCCCAACTCCAATTGTTTAAAGATGGAGTAGGGCATCAAATTAATCCCCGCGCCGAGGTCTATCATCCCTTGTGTTTCCTTTCCATTCCCGAGAGTGATCTTTATACAAAAATTCCCCGGATTACCCTCCTTTGGTGGAAGAGGGTCGCTATAAATGATGCTCGCCGTGCTTGATATGCACACCTTCTCATTGTCCTCGAACCGTCGCTTCTTAGATGTTAACTCTTTGAAGCTCTTGGTGTACGCGGGCACGTTTTGGATAATATCTAGCAAGGGAAGGTTAACGTCGAACTTGGACAACATCTTGTATAATTCAAGAAATTAGGCGTCTCTCTTTGTTGCTCGGACACAGCTCGGATATGGGATTGGAGGTTGGTACAGCATCGCGGATTTGTGGAGTCCCCTGGTAGCCTCGGTATTCTTCGCCTTACCACCTGAAGAAGAGGATGTGGGTGGGTTAGGAGTCACAACGGGCTCGTTCGGGTTTTGCACGGTCAAATCGTCAATAACTTTGAGTGAAGGCAAGGGATCATCGTCGGGAAGAGCAACCTTGTTATTTACCACCTTGTCGCTTTGAAGAGCCGTCACGGCCTGAGATTGAACTGATTGACTCGGTAGCTTTCCTTTGTCATGGGCCCGCTTAAGCTCGTTAACATCCGTCGCTATTTGCCCCACTTGTGACTCTAAGCTTGCAAGCCATTTGTTCAATAGTTGGACGGAGCCTGAAAGTTCGGCCAATATAGACTCCATGCTCAGTTGGCGTGATGCTGAATGATCTTGAGGAGTTGGAAAAGGTGGTCGTGCGTTAAACGGGACTTGATGTCTTAGTTGTTGCATTTGTTGCGGCATTGGTGGCTCGGGTGGGTTTTGAGCATTGTTCGTGTCCCTCCACCCGGGGTTGTACGTTTGGGAATATGGATCACTGTGCCGTTGGATCCCACTTCAGTGGCCTTGGTTGCCTTGGATCGCGAACACTTGCTCATCGAATTCGCTTGGTTGCCCATAAACCTTCGGACACACACTAGCTCCATGTCCCGAGATGCCGCACGTGGGGCATGTCTCCATTGATCCCGAATAAGGCTTGGTGAGAGAAGCCACATGACTCTCGAGGTTGGTAATCTTGCGGGCCCACTCGGGCTCATCCTTCATCGATACTTATTTCACTTGCTCCTTTCGCTCTAATTTACCAATTTGATGATCGTCTGTGGCCATATTCACGAAGATGGCATATAGCTCCCTCGTCGAGCGACCGACAAGGTTCCCTCCAGCGGCATTGTTCACCATGCGTTTAGGCGCAAACGTCAAGCCATTGTGAAAAAATTAGTTCAAGAAATCGCCGGTGAACCGATGATGAGGGCACTTCGTAAGATAGCCCTTGAAGTGCTCCCATGCCTCGTTGAAGGTCTCTTTGCTTGCTTGACGGAATGAGACAATATTTGCTTGGAAGTCATCCGTCTTGTCTTGGGAGTAGTACTCTTCCATGAACTTCTCATTCACCATGTCCCAATTGGTGAGGGAATCGGCCAGTAATGTTATAAGCCAATCGACCGCCTTATCCTTCATCGTATACGGGAAGCACCGCATCTTGATTTGATCGATATGGATCCCTTGGCGCGGAAAACTCAATACGTTGTAGGAGAAGATACGAAGGAAGTGGAGAGCGTCCTCGTGCGGTAGGCCATGAAAGGACGGTAGCCAGTTGAGATTGATCGGCCTCAAGTCGTACTCAAGGGCCTCGACACTTAATCGGATGCACGAGGAAAAATCACCCATGTACGGTCTCGACAACTCCTTGATGCTATTTGTAGGCCCTCCATTGGGAGTGGCAAAAGGATGGCCACCCGTATCTTGCGCGGCATATAGATTCTCGTTGACGGCGGGCGCTCGTGGAAGGTCTTGAGGAATTGGATTTCGAAATCGAGGCACGGGCCTGGTCGGATGTGGGAATCGGGGCTCTTAGATGTGAGGAGCGGTGAGGTGTGGCCCTTGGTAATGTGGCCTCAGTGCTTGAAACTGCGGTTGAAATTGATATGGCGGGCCATCGATGATCGGGCCTTGGTAGTGCGGGCCGTGGAATTGGGTTCCTTGTGACGATGGGTCCGAGCGCGGCGAGACTTGAAGTTATGGATCGATCGCTGTACATGAGCATGGGATGGAGAATAAGGGCCGTGAAATTGGTCGTTCGAGATTTGGGGGTCTTGGTTTGTGAAACCATTCCCCCCTTGGTCGAGCGGCATTCCGTAAACGGGTTGAGAATTTTGTGGTGGCGGGCCGTGAGGTGATGATGTGGGCCTGGTCAATGATTGAGGTGGCGGCATCCCTTTATTGTCGTGAGTGTGGGCGGGCGGCGTCGGATTCTCGAATGAGTTGGTCATCATTCGCTCTTCTATCACCGGGGGTAAAGGTTGGAAGGGCGGGGTGTCGAACGTGTCTCGATTTCTTGCGGACCGTACGTCTCGTCTCAACCTCTCGGGATTGGGCAAAAGTGGGGTCAACTCTCGTCCAAGCGATCGCCTACCTTGCATACACAACACTCAACAAAGGATTACGAGTATCGAATATAAAATGTTAATCTATTCTAACTACTAACTAAGATAACAAGAAGAGTAATTAAGAACACCATTAGCCTTAATCTATCCCCGACAACGGCGCCAAAATTTGATCGAAGATATCTCAACATTCTAGTTTAAGAAATCGTCTCCGCAATAGTACAGAGTCGATTGTAGAGCGGTGAGTTATTTCTGAGTCGTGTCTCTCGAGGATAGATATTATCGACGATTGGTATTTTTACTTAATCTTTTGTTAATCTCGATTAAACTAATCTATTATAAGAAAGCAATAGTCATTTGGTTTGGGTTTGAGTTTTTAATACTAAAGGTTGAATTGAAATGAAAACTTTAAAACACCAATTAATTCAAAAGTTAAGAATATTAAAAGCTTGCTTGAAAATGACTAATTTTGAGGAAATTAAGTAAACACTAATTAAAAACCTTAAATAAATTAAAACTACTAAGTTAAGGAAAGCTTGCAAGTTGAAAGAGAAAATGGAGGTAAAAACAAAGCTTGAAAATTTAAGGAGTCAAAGATCATTAAATATGAAAAAGTCAAATTGATTAAAGAAGAAAGCCCCTTATGTCTTTCAAAGACCACCCGATTATTGCAATTGCTCATGATACCCTTTTTCAGCTTCTAGGGTCTATTTCTTAGTTCAAGATCCCTCTTCAAATGTTTGTTTGGGCATAAGGGGTAAAAAACTTCAAGATGAATGCTTCAATGGAGTCTTTGTGCACCAAGAAAAATAAGAGCTAGAAGTTTAAGTTGATGGTATGAAAATCAATACAAACTAAAACTTAACAACCAACACTAAAGCAATTACAACGATACAAACACAACACACGACATAAAAGAGAAAGAAAGATTACTACCAAGTTTGTAATCCAAATAAGAGCTTCAAGTTTAGCTTACAATCTTCAAGAGACAAAGAAAACTTCACCAAAATGACTTCAACACAAAATGAAAGTGCTACCTTCTCCAACAACTAGCTAAGAAAATCTAAACCTAACTAAACTATTCTAAAAATTATGCTAGGGTTTAAAGTTTAAGAAGCAATGGAATAGTGAAAGTGGCTTGGAGGAGATTGAAAAAGTTCAAAATCAACCAAGGAATAGATAAGGTTGTTGGGGGGAGAGGCTAGAATATATATATAAAGACGCAGGGGCAAAATCGTTAAAATGGGTCAAAAATTACAAAATTTCCTGCGTCGCAGTCGATCGGCTGAAACCTTTTCGATCGACTGCTTCATCCTCAAACGGTTCAACTTCTGTTGAGAAGTCAATTTGGGCTGGGCCAGTTGATCGACTGGAGCAGTCGATCGACTGCATTCCAGTCGAGACTGGCATGGCTGCTCCCGGCTCAGTTTTCTCGTTTTCTGCTCCAGACGTTCGCCGGTTGTCGTTTCTTGTTCGCACTATGTTCACTTACTTGTCTTCACTTGTCCGTTCCATAGCGAGTCAAATGGAATGCCCTAAGCGTGCGCGGGTCCCGCTTGGTCATTCTACGGCCAAAAATATAAAAACGAGTGAAAAACTACGAAATATAATAAAAACCGCGCAAACGCTACAAAAACTTAAAATTAACAAAATAGGCCTAATCGACACCTAACACCCATAAATGCAAGCGAAACACATGCAAATGCGACACAAAAAGGTAATAGAAATACCTACAAAAAAGTGCAAATCAAATATTATATTTCACTCGAGCAAGAGGCACATAGATGTTGATTATCAGTTTGTGTGCGAGTTTGATCAGAATGGTTGCCTTCGTGTCTCCTATGAGCTTGATCATTTGTTATTCAAGATTGGTGTCAATCCTGGTCCCCCATCTTCAGGGGGTTTATTACGATACACACAAACACAAACACAAACACACACACACACACACACACACACACATAATAGATAAGGGAATTATAAAATTATAAAAAAGTAAAATATAAAGATTTATAATTATTTTAAAATTAATCACACTTTGTTATATTTTTATCTAATTTAAAAGAACTTTGAAATTTTATTTATAATACTTTGTAAAAGTTTTCTTATTTTTTATTATTAATATATTAATTAATTGTTGATGATTAAATATTTATCTTTACATTCATTTAACTTACTTTATAGTTTTTAGCGACTTATATTATTATTCTATAATACTTTTAAATATTTTACTTTAATATTTATTAAATAAATATATAAATTTGAATGACAGTTTATTAATAATTTGCCTTATTTCAGTTTTTGAGCTATAATTATTATATTATAATATTTTATATTTTATTTAAAAAAGCCCTCAATTAGTTTTGTGGCTCGACATCTCATTTTTAATACTTTTTTTTATTTTTGTTTATTTAATAGTTTTCTTTATTTTCTAACATTCATTCGTTTCTTTATTTTTTTATTTTTGAAATAATTATTTAGACGTTACTCGAAATTTCTTATATATTTTTTTATAATATTAAAGTATTTTAAGGTTTATTTTATATTTTCCTTTAATATTTATGTTATGTTTTAGAATTTTTAACTATACTAAATAATAATTTATGATCAAATATTTATTTTCTGTATGTATTTAAATTACTTTATATTTTTTAATGACTTATATTACTATTAAACAATATTTTTAAGTTCTTGTTTTTGAAATTTATTAAATAATTATATAAATTAAATATAATTTATTATATATTTTCTGATTTGAATATTAAAAAATCATAAAAAATACCAAAAATATAAAGTAAATTTGAGTTTTATAAAATTAGTGGAAGAAATATTCAAAACCTATAAATAACAATTTAAAATATAAAACATAAAAAATATAAGTAATTGTAAAATAACAGAAGTAAAATATAAAAACTTACTGTGATTTTGAGATTAATAACACTTAATTAGATTTTATATAATTTTAAAGTATTATTAGATTTATTTTATAATATTTTATAAGATTTATGTAGATATTCTCGTTATAAAATAAGTATGCATGACTATATAATTACTTTTATATTTATTCAATTTGCTTTATAATTTTTTAACTTATATTATTATTCTATATATCTTAAAAACTTAAAATTTATTAAATAATTATATAAATTCAAACAATATTTATTTTGTAGTTTTTTTGATTTTTTTTTGATATTTATTAGTATTATGTTATATCATTTAATATCTTTTTCTACAAAAGTCCTCCATTAGTTTCATGACCTGAGAAGTCTTTTGCTTAAATAATTTTTTGGTTGTTATTTTATTGTATATTATTTTATGATATTTCAATTTTTTATTATTTTCATGTAATAATTATTTAGAATTTAATCACATATTATTATCTTTTTATAGAATAATAATATTATAGGATATTTTTTTTATTTATTTTTTCATATTTATTTAACTCATTTTATAAATTAAGAACTTCAATTATTATTCTATGATATTCTTAAGTTTCTTTTATTTTTAGAATGTATTAAATAATTATATTATTTCAACAGTAGTTTAATATACAATTTTTATGATTTTATGTTTTGAGATATATCTAATATTATATTATAAAAATTTATAAGCAAAATAAAAACTAATAGTATTATAAATTAAATAGAAGATTCATAGAAGAAGTTAAATTTGCTAATAAATTCTAAAATTGAATTCTAGGAAATTATTAAATAAATCTAACAAACAAACATATATCATAAAATATTTTAAAACCACACAAAGCTATATCTCGATTAGGTTATATACATCACTCAGTTAAGAATCGTTTTTTTTTTTTTTTGATTTTTATCAACTGTTCTATAGATTCTACAATTTTTCAGAATTAGGAAACAATTAATTCTAATTTAATTAAATATACTTGATTTCAATTTTTATGATTGTTTTTTTTTTTCATTTTAACATATATAAATAACTTTCTAGAATAAGTTTTTATATATTTAAACAATTTAATTTATAATAATTAGCGATTTTTATAATAATTTTTAATATTTCTATTCTTAAAACTTTTTAAAATAAGTATTTAGAACTTATCTATAATTAATTATATTTTTATTTAATTTCAAGATATTTACAGATACTATTGAAAACGTAAAATTTCAGAATAAAATATATAAATTCAGAATTAAATTTAGAATAGTTATTTAATAAATTTTAAGGTTAAATAAGTATTTTTAATTCATGAAAAATAAAAAAAAATAATTTTTTTTGAATATCATATTAAATTTTGGAAAATATATTAAAAACTTTTAAGGAATTGTTTTAAAGAAATAACAAAAATCCAATATAATACTAAAAGAAAATATAAAATCATATAAGTAAAATATATAATTATACGAGGTTAATCACAGTTTTTCTTATCTAATTTAAAATTATTTGGATATTTTGTTTCTAATATTTACCAAAACCTAAGTCTTATTTTTTTAATATATTAGTTATTTTCATGCTCATAAATCTACTTTGTATGGGTCCCACATATTCTCCAACAATTTTAATTCTTATTTTTCATATTCCAATACTATTTATTTTTATCTATTAAATCTATTAAAACTATTTAATCTAGTAAATCTACTTAATCATAAAATTTTGATTAAATCTATGATTCTACAATAATAATAATAATAATAATAATAATAATAATAATAATAATAATTATTATTATTATTATTTAAAAATAAACCTCAAAATAAGCGTCCTTGATAAATTCGGTAAGATAAAAAAATATACATGCAATTTGATTAAAATCTTAATTAATAATGAAATTTTAATTTTTTTTAGATGTGAAAAA
>BMAC01000149.1:820837-838693 GCA_014905375.1 Phtheirospermum japonicum | reverse complement strand
CTTTAACCGACAATCAGGTCGGGCAAGTCTTAGGACATCCGTCCTTAGCCAATCCTGGCTTTATACATGCATAAACTGGTGCGTAAGATGAAACCTGTAATTTTATTCAAAAAAGGCAAACAAATATTTAAACATTACAACTACGTATGGAATTTCCGTAAGTTAGTGATATTCCAAGGGCGAGGGATCTCAGTACCATCCAGCTCTTCCAGTTTATAAGCTCCTCCTGCTAAGACCTGGATGACTCGGAGCGGCCCTTGCCAGGCTGCATCCAGCTTCCCTTTTGTCTTTCCTAAGTCAGCCCTTCTTAGGACTAGGTCTCCTACCCGAAATTGCCTTTTAATTACGGATTTGTCATATGTGGCCTTTATTCTCCCCTTGATATGCGCCATTCTGGCTGCGGCCTGCTCTCTTTTTTCCTCGATCAAATCCAGAGCATCTTGCCTCAATAGCTCGTTCTGTTCTTCATTGAAATTCCGAGTCCGGTGTGTCTCTAAGCTGATCTCTGCGGGCACTACAGCGTCCATGCCATACACAAGGCTAAAGGGGGTTTCACCTGTACTTTCCTTTGGATTTGGGCATATCCTCTGCAGGCACTACAACGTCCATGCCATACACAAGGCTAAAGGGGGTTTCACCTGTACTTTCCTTTGGATTTGTGCGATACGCCCAAAGTACTGCATTCAGCTCTTCCACCCATTTCCCCCCAGATCTTTCTAGACACGACCTAAGTCCCTGGACAAGAATGCGATTAGTTACTTCGACTTGACCGTTCACTTGTGGGTGATATACGAACGTGAAATGTTGTTGGATATTCATCTTGGTACACCAGGCCTTGATTTTGGCTCCCATAAACTGGGTTCCATTGTCTGATATCAATATCCTTGGCACGCCAAAGCGACAGAAAACATTCTTCCATAGGAATCCCATCACCGCTTCTTCCGTTATCCTGGCCAGAGCTTCTGCCTCGACCCATTTGCTAAAATAGTCTATGGCCACAATCAAAAATCTCTTTTGGGCAGGGGCCATCGGGAATGGACCAACCAGATCAATCCCCCATTTCGCGAAAGGGCAAGGGGAGCTCATTGTCATCAGCTCCTCCGCTGGCTGATGAATCAGAGGGGCCATCTTCTGACATTTTTCACACTTTCTGACAAAGGCTTCGACTTCTTTCTTAAAAGAAGGCCAGAAATAACCAGCTCTTAACACTTTGCTAGCTAGAGCTCTGGCCCCCATGTGATTGCCGCAGCAGCCCTCATGGATTTATCTGAGGACATGGGCGCCTTCTACCGAGCCCAGGCACCGCAACAAAGGTCTTCCAAACCTACGCCGAAATAGGACTCCTCCAACCAAGCGAAAACGATCAGATCTAGTTTTTACCTTAGCTCTTTCTCTTTGATCCTTTGGCAGTTCTTCGTGTTGTAAATAAGCTGTAATAGGAGACCGCCAATCATCAACTTCATATACCGAACAGACCTATTCTGTGCTAAACTCCGCATCTTCTCTGAGTAATGTTATCGTCCTCTCGTCACAATTTGTAGCCGAGCTGGCTAACCTTGCTAAATAATCAGCTCTGTCATTTTCTTCCCGAGAAATCTGGAGTACCGTGCAGCCCTTCATGCCCCTAACCAGCTCTCTAAATTTAGCCAGATATTTTTGCATGTTCTCTTCCCTGGTTTCAAATTCACCGCTTATCTGCTTGCAAACTAGCTGGGAATCCACCTTAGCACACACCAGCTCTGCACCCAAATCCTTCACCATTTGGATTCCTCCCAGGAGGGCCTCGTATTCAGCGGCGTTATTGGAAAATGCATGATTCAAGCGTACAGCAAATTCGGTCGACACACCTGCTGGGTCTATCAAGACGATCCCGGCTCCACATCCCTGGTTACAGATTGAGCCATCTGTAAAAATGGTCCATTCTTTCAGTGTACCAGGAGGACCGGTCGTTTCCTACATAAAATCGGCTAAGGCCTGGGCTTTTATTGCTGTCCTAACCTCGAATGTGACGTCAAACTCGCTGAGCTCTATTATCCACGTGACGAGCCTCCCAGATGCCTCTGGTTTGTCCATTATGGCTTTCAGTGGGAGGTTAGTTCGCACAATTACTCCATGAGAGAGAAAATACGGCCGCAACTTACGGGCAGTCCCGATTAGTGCTAGCATCGCCTTCTCTACCTCTACATATCTAACCTCTGCCGCATGCAAGACCTTGNTGCTAGCATCGCCTTCTCTACCTCTACATATCTAACCTCTGCCGCATGCAAGACCTTGCTCCAGAAGTAGACCGGTCTCTGTGTTTTACCTTCCTCTCTGATTAAGACAGAGCTGACCGCCTGCTGTCCTACAGATAAGTATAAGATCAACGGTTCTCCTTGAACGGGCTTCGTGAGCAAGGTCATGCCAGCCAAATGCTCCTTCAACAATTTAAATGCCTCCTCATACTCATCGTTCCATTGAAATTTTACTTTCTTCCTCAGAGCTTGAAAGAATGGTAAGCTCTTCTCTGTAGACCTGGACACAAATCTACTTAGGGCGTTAATTCGCCCTGCTAAGCATTGCATTTCTTTCACATTCCTAGGTGCCTGCATGTCCATAATTGCTCTGACCTTCTTGGGATTTGCCTCGATACCCTTCTCTATGACCATGTAGCCCAGGAATTTACCAGCTCTAACCCCGAACGCGCATTTCTTGGGATTAAGCTTCATCCTGTACCGTCGCAGAGTATCGAAGGTCTCCCGCAGGTCCTCCACGTGCGACATTGCTTTTACGCTCTTAACCAGCATATCGTCCACGTAAACTTCCATATTTCGCCCAAGTTGGTTCTTAAACATCTTATCAACCAAACGTTGATAGGTGGCCCCTGCATTTTTCAAACCAAAAGGCATCACAACATAGCAATACGTCCCCTTCGGGGTAATAAAGCTGACCCGCTTCCAATCATCTTCTGCTAATCTAATCTGGTGATACCCTTGGTATGCATCTATCATACTCAAGAGCTCACATCCAGCAGTAGAGTCGACGAGCTGGTCAGTTCTAGGCAAGGGGTAGTGATCTTTCAGGCAAGCACGGTTGAGGTCCCTGAAGTTGATACACATGCGCCAATCCTCCTGAGTCTTGGGAACCAGGACAGCATTGGAAAGCCATTCAGGGAATTGTATTTCCTGTATGTGCTTAGCCCTTAACAATTTTCCCACCTCGGCTTCTATGACAGCCTCCTTCTCAGGCCCGAAATTGCGTTTCTTTTGCTTTACCGGCTTTGTGTCCGAGCTGATGTTGAGACGGTGCTCTGCCACCTCTGGGTGGATCCCTATCAGGTCTTGTGGAGACCAAGCAAACACATCAGAGCTGCTTCTCAACAGCGCAACTAGGTCTGTCAAAATTTCCGGACTGAGAGTCGTCCCTACTCGAAGGACCCGACTTTCATCCCCTGGGATTACCTCGACCATCATCAGCCCTTCCTCTCCACTAGCCAGATCTGTTCTTGGCGGCTCTACTCTATCCCTTTTTCTCTGTCTTTCTTCCTCCGCATTCCTCTTGATGCACTCCACATAGGTCTGTCGTGAGGCATATTGGTCACCCCTGACCTCTCCCGTTCCATCTTCCACCGGGAACTTCATCTTCATATGAAAGACAGATATGACAGCCTGGAACTGGCTCAGGGATGGCCGGCCAAACATGACATTATAAGATGGAGCATCTACCACCAAGAAACGCACCGCTCTGGTGACTCGATATGGCTCTTCTCCTAGCATTACCAAGAGCCTTACCTCGCCCAGGGGTTTCAAGGCACCTCCTGCAAACCCCACTAGAGAAGTTGTCACCTCCTCTAGCTCTACATTCAATTTCAACTGCCGGAAACAATCGTAAAACAAAATGTCCGCAGAACTTCCGGTATCCACAAAGATCCGTCGCACATTATAATTGGCGATAGTTGCCATTATAACCAGAGCATCCATGTGTGGGGCCAAAATGCCATCACCATCTTCTGACCCGAAATAGATGTTAGGGGTAGAGGTCATTTGTCCCACATCGCTCGATTTTCGAACTAAGTCTTTCGCAGCTCTGACATAACTGTGCTGCGTCCTCTTGGAATGCTCCTCCAGCTCTCCTCCAGTGATCATCTGGATATCCCCATGAATGACCTGGGCTTGATCAGCTCGTCTCCCATCAGAGAAGCTTCTGTCTAGGTCTCTCTTACCCTGGTTAGACCTGTCATAGCCCTTGTTGCCAGGCCTGGCCTCTTCTCTCCTCATACTGACGTACTCTTTCAGGTGCCTAGCCTGGACTAATCTTTCCAACTCATCTTTCAAATGAGTACACTGATCAGTATCATGCCCATACTCATTGTGAAAGCGGCAGAAGCAATCAGACCTTTCCTTCCTAGGTTTCTGTGAGTAGGTCTTAGGCCATTTCAGGTCTGGATGCTTCTCTATGGCCTGCAGAATCTCACCCTGTGGAGTTGCCAAAGGGGTGTACCTGTCAAAACGAGGTCTCCCACCAGACAGATCCGACCTCGGCTTCTTTGCAGCGGTCCTATCATCACGATCGTATCTCTCCCTCTTCTTTTCACCCTCATCTTTGATTTTCAAGGCCTCCTCAAGGTGAATATAATTTTCAGCTCGTTCCAATAGTTCTCCAAACTTCAGGGCTGGTTTGACAACCAGCGATTGAAAAAATTCGCCTCTCCTCAGACCCTGCGCCAGAGCATTCACCAACAGTTCTTTGGACGCAGAGGGTACCTCCAGCTTTGCTGTCGTAAACCTATTAATATAAGCACGCAAACTCTCATTCTCTTTCTGCTTTAGGCTGAACAGTTCTAACGGCATCTTTTGATACTTCCTGCAACTTGTAAACTGGTGCAGGAAGGCAGAGCTGAACTCGTCAAAGTTGTTGATAGAGCGGGGTGGCAACTGGCTAAACCAAAGCTGTGCCAATTTGGTAAAGGTCATTAGGAAGACCCGACACATAACCGCATCCAAAAATTTATGCAGGGCAGCTGCGATCTCGAATCTACTCAGGTGGTCCCACGGATCTGTAGTCCCATTGTATTCAAAACCCAGAGATCGGTATGAGGCCGGCACGTCATCCCACAAGACTTCCTTCGTGAATGGAGTGCCTCGCCTGATCTGCACCGTCCCACTGCTCGCCATTTTTCTCTTGAATTCCCGCACCTCCTTTTGCAAACTCTGCATCTGTTTAGCCAGACCTGGATTGGTCTGGCCTGAGGTTTCACCATCGGAAGTGGAGAGAAGCTCCTCTCTATCCTGAAGAGGAGTCCGATTCGTGCGCTGGTTGTGCAGCGGCTCGGTGTCTGCCACTGGGATTGTCCGATCTGGTCGCGCATCAGGCGGTGGCATCGAAACCTCAGCAAATTTTTTCTCAACTGCCGCCTCTACGGCCTTGCCGATTAGCTCCAACAACTGCCTGAGCAAGGCGTCATTCAGCAAGCCGCCAGCAACAGGCGTTGGTCCGCCAGAGGAGGACGGAGCTGCGCCTGTTGCAACCCCCGCTGATGGCCCGGCTCCATCAGGCCTTGCCTGGGGTGTCTCTGCCGATCGCGGCATACCCCACGGCGTGGCGGAGATGGGTGTTTCACCAAGTTCCCCCACTAAGTTTCTTCGTAACCCGTCAGAAGCCATGGAAAAGGAGCTCATGTTTTAGCCCAGATTTCCCACAGAAGGAGCCAATTGTTTCAACCCAAAATATGACTAGCACTAGGAACAATACTTGAAGCCTAAGAATCTTCCCTGATCTGCACCAGAAACACAGGTTAGAAAGGACCACCGGTGGTTTTCCCGTGGAAACCTCTCCAATGCTTAAGTCAGTAAGCGTTTGAGGTGTTTTCCAGAAAGAAGGCAGGAAAACTCAAGAAAAGTGACATACCTCTCTCAGCCTTGGGGCTGTGATATTTATAGTTTCTCCCAGTTGGGACCCCAGCCGGGATCCTGGGAGCACGTGCCGCGAATCGTGGGCCGTTTGAGAAACAAATTCTGAACAAGTGGTCCCACTTGTTCCTTGCTGGGCGATCAGGAGATCAGACCTGCCCTAGTCCAGCTCTGCCCTCAGTGTCCTCAAAAATTTCCCTTCCAGGAGTGTTTCTTAATGGGCAGATCAGCCCGGTCCTCCTGTCCCAGTCGCTACTGGTCCCAACTCTCTTTTCCTAATTCAGGTCTGCCTGAGATATTTATCAGCTTCCCAACTGGGGACCGCTTTTCCGAGATCTCGGGAATAAGGCCCGCGAATCAAGGATCATCCCAGTAACGGATCCTGACAAGTGGTCCCCCTTTGTCTCCTTTTGGTAACAAACGCTCACGTCCTCTTGAGGCCAGCTCTTACCTAAGGAAATTCTATCTTGGGCTTCCTCACGAACCAGCCCATTCTCATCATCCTTTATTTACCCATCCCAGGTCTACCTCAATCCAGGTCTTACTAATATTACCCGATCAACGGAGATATAAACGAGTTGAAGAATGTAAACGTGCAAATCGCAAAGGATCATCTCCCATTTGCAAGGCAAAGAAACTTGAACGGAAGGCAAAAGAGTTACATTATTATAGCATGTTCATTTTTCTCTTAGACCGTTATACCATTTAACATTTCGCAGTATTTCATTTTAACTATAATGTTACATTAGTTCCAGATATGTGCATAATAGAGTTACTAACCATACTCAATACTGATTACGAATTTGCACAATAAAAATTGTATAAGTATGGATTTTAATTTAATTGTGACATTAAGTTGAGTAAGATGCACTAGTTTTTAGTATTTTATTTCAAATGATTGTAACAATATTATGATCCGGCCGTTGGGTAGGATTTTGGCTGACCCGGACCATACCTTATTGATGTGGTATGATATTAGAAAGTTGTAAGAAAATAAAAGAGATCTTTTATTTAATCTTCTTCGATAATTAGTAAGTTTTTAATTCCCTTGTGTTATTAGTTTAATTTCTCTTGCTCTATTAATTTAATTGATCTTCTTAGAATAATTGCCAATCAAAACCCCTCCCCACCCTTTAGTAGTCAATGCAACAATAACCACCATAAAATCCTTATATGGTGGCACGAATTAGTATTTTCAATCTCATACAACACCTCCCATCCATAACAATGAATTGTGATGCTTATGTCGCTTATGGTCCCCCAAAATAACCAATATACTCTGTTTAATCATCATGGAGACCATTCGACAATGATGGATATAGCTCTCCCATTTAGAGTCCCCCCAACATAGTGCATACTTTTGGGGCACAAGGCCCGAGAATACGAGTTTAAGCCCGGTACCATCAGCCAAATTCCCTCGATTCACAATTTAACTACGGAAACGCCCTAAACTTCCTTTGGAGACTTGTAATATTTTGCACTTTCGTCATCTAAGTCTTACTCCAGAACATCTGTTTATGATATGTTTCCCTTATGAATTGAAGGATAAGGCCACAACTTAGCTTATGTTGTTGGCTCCTGATTCTATTCCCAAGAGAAGATGTTCGACCTTTCAATTAAAATTGCATCATTGTCAAGCCTAGGATGAGCCCTTTCATGAAGCTTGGGAGAGTTGATCTTCTTACAAAATGGCCCCACCACCAATACAAGGAGTCCTTGGTCAACCAATTATTCTATAACGAGCTTTAACTCTAATATCAATACATGGTGGAAAATGCTTCCAGAGGGAATATAGCCGATCGAACACCTCAAGAGGTCACAAATATTGTCATCACCTTGAGGGATAATAGCTTAAAAAGTGCTCTTGTGCATGAACGATGAATGTTAGTGTGGTGACGCCCTCAAACCCTTTGTCAAAAAGTAAGTTCGAGTAGATTAGGAGGGTTGTCTCCTTAAAAGCTCAAGTGTCTTCCCTTGTTAAACTATCGATCACTTCCACACCCTCGGCCGAACTTGTAACAATTATGGTATATTTAGCCATGGGGTGAACATGTGTCAGTCTTTTCTTGAGCATTTAGGTGATTTTGAGGAGCAAGCATATGGCGGTCCAAGTATATCAATCTAATCAATTAGGCCAAGACTACCAAAATTGCCCCCTCGTTAAAATAACCTTTATTCCCAGTCTTACAATCCTAGGTGGAGAAATCACACCAGATATAGTTGGTCCAACCCAGGTAATGCTCAACCTTAACCCAGTTTTCAAGCATTGTTGACTAGGCCTCAAGTTCCTTACCTTTCAACGGGTCAAAAATCGTCAAAGCCTACCTACCATCCTCCTACACAAACTCAGTACCTTATCAACTAGCCCCACTAGCTCAAGCTTCATATTCTACTTCATTTGAGGATATCGTTCAAGCATATATGTAAAGATCCAACGTTTCTATGAAAGAGCTTACGGAGAACTCCCAATGAGACTCCTTAAGAATCACTACTTTGGAGGCCAATAAAAATGTTATCATATCGTGATGGGCTAAATTTTGATTCAATTTTAAGAGCTTGATCGGACGTTAAAGATGGGAAAGTTACTGATCCAACTATATCAAGCTCAAACCATCACCATTTCACGAAGTGGGAGATTCATTGATAATAATATCTCATAACCCGAGGATTTTCTCTACCACCCATTATAGATGTATTGTTTAATCCTCCAGCAGCCGTCTCGACTTGGTTTTTGTAGGTTTTTGATAGCCCTTCATATAAAAACTGATTAACCATCCCTGGGGAGTTGTTGTGATGTGGGCAAGCTTGCAAAAGTGTCTTGTAGCACCCCTATGCTTTGTGTATTAACTCCCCATCCCACTGATCAAAATTAGCAATTTGTCTCATGAGTTGGCCTGTCGTTTGAGCCGAATAATACTGGTTTACGAACTTATCACTAACCATAAATCAGTCTGTTAGTGATCTCGGTTCCAACAAAAGAAGACAAGACTTAGCTTTATCATTTAGGCAGCTCGGGAAGTATACCATTTGTAAGTCTTCATGATGTAGTCCCAAAGATGGAATTCTACTAACTTCGGCATAAAAATCTTTAAGAAATGTTAACGGGTCCTCATTAGCAAGACCGTGAAATGTCAGAAGGTTGTTAATCAGGTGAGGTTTCAACTCAAAGTCTTTGGCAGTCCTTCCTAACACGATAGCAGAACTATAAGGGTCAACCTGAGGTATTGCGAAATCTCGCTGTCGAGGTTCACGTGCACCTCTAGGATTTCTTTCTCGGTTGTTAGGTCTCGCGTAGTTTCCTTCGTGCTCATATCTCTCATTATAAAGGTTGTTTTGGTTAATGAGCCAGTCGTCTATACGTTCATCTTTGGGGGTAGGATCTCTCAGAGTAAGTATCTTGGTCGTCGCGACGATAATTTCTTTCTTCACCTCCACCTCTTTTCTCATTCCTGTCCATCACATTTCGCTGGATGTATTACCAATACTCTTGGGGTTGCACTGGACCTCTGGGACGAATTGGTTCACTACCATATTCTCCTCTATTATGGGGTGGAGGGTGTCTGTGGATGATCATCTATGATATCATTATGAATAGAATTTTCTTATCTTGACATCGTGTCAGGAATTATGTCGCAAACAAAATCAGTGGTGACAGAAGAGTCACTTGTAGGAACAGAAATAGGAGGAAGTCTTGCTTTATTGGAACGATGAATGTTGTCAATAAAAGGGTCAAGCTCAAGTCGAAGTGATCGTCTACCTTGCATGCACTCAACAACAAATCAAATAAATGGTTGAACGAAAAAAAAAATTCGAACAAACATTTTTGAAACCTTTGCGTTACCCGACAACGGCGCCAAAGTTTTGATTCAAACTTTCCGCACCTACGTTTTAAATATAAGTTTGTCAAGCTTAAAAAGTTCGCTCGCAAGAGTACGAGTTCGCTTGTAGGTTAGCAAGTTGAACCGAGTCGAATCTCTAGATGAAAACTAATCAGAGGCTCTTTTTATCTTTGTTTTTACGAATAAGAAAATAATGAAAAAGCTAATCTAAACACTCAAAATCAAGAAGTTGATTTAAATGATGAACACGAAATCAAATGCTTTTAAAAGATTTGAGAAAATAAGGGTTTTAGAGCTCTAGAATTATCTCCGCGACCACTTGGGCATTTCATCGAACACCTTACCTACAAGCTAGGGTTGTCAATCCAAACTTGTAGATTTGGTACCCAGCAAACCCAATTGATGGTTCTAAATGATTCTAGGCTCTAGACCCGTAATATCTAGCCAATAATCATCAACAATCTCATCATCACCAACCCAAAACAATCAAGATCCACAATTCAACATATGACGGGGAGGGGTTGATTGACAATTATTCTAAGAAGATCAATTCTATTAATAAAGCAAGAGAAATTAAACTAATAACGCAAGGGAATTGAAAACTTACTAATTATTGAAGAAGATTAACATCATTCCAATAAGAAATCCGGGAATTAAAGCTAAAGAACTATTCCACTTAATCTAAAAACTAGAAAATTTAAAACTAAGAAATATGGAGAAGATTATTAAGAGAAATATAGGAAAAACTTAGGGTTTGTCAGGCCCTAGAAGTCCCAAAAAATGGCTAATAATTTTTTTGAAGAAATATGGAAGGTATTTATAAGTTTCCAAGACTTGGAGAAGAAGTTTCCTTCTAAAAATAGGATTCTGGGCACTTAACGGTCAGCTTAGCGGTAAGGGTTACCGCTAAGGTAACCGCTAACCCTCTCTGTTACTCCTTAGCGGTGGTGTTAACGGTTCTGCGCTGACACTGGGTAACCCGGTGTCGACAGCATACAAAGTGTCAGCTGTAACACTTCAAATCGAGGCCCGATTTTGCTAAAACTCCACTCGTAAGTCCACACTCGACTATATCCAGACCAAGATACTTCAAAACACCTGGAATAAACATAAAATTAAATAATTATGATTAAAATTTTTGATTCTAACTTTCTGCACCTACTTTTTAAATATAAGTTTGCCAAGCTTAAAAAGTTCGCTCGCAAGAGTACGAGTTCGCTTGTAGGTTGGCAAGTTGAACCGAGTCGAATCTCTCGAGAAAAACTAATCGGAGGCTCTTTTTGTGTTTATTTTCACGAATAAGAAAATAATGAAAAAGCTAATCTAAACACTCAAAATCAAGAAGTTGATTTAAACGATGAACACGAAATCAAACGCTTTTAAACGATTGGAAATTATTGTAAGAAGAGCAATTAAATTAATTGAGCAAGAGAAATTAAACTAATAACGCAAGGGAATTCAAAACTTACTAATTATCGAAGAAGATTAACGTCGTTCCAATAAGAAATTCATGAATTAAAGATAAAGAACTATTCCACTTAATCTAAAAACTCGAAATTTAAAACTAAGAAATACGGAGAAGAGTATTAAGAGAAATATAGGAAAAATCTGGGGTTTGTCAGGCCCCAGGAGTCCCAAAAAATGTCTAATATTGTTTTTGAAAAAGTATGGAAGGTACTTATAAGTTTTCAAGACTTGGAGAAGAGGTTTCCTTCCAAAAATAGGATTCTGGGCACTTAGCGGTCAGCTTAGCGGTAAGGGTTACCTCTAATTTAACCGCTAACCCTCTTCGTTGCTCCTTAGCGGTGGTGTTAATGGTTCTGTGCTGACACTGGGTAACCCGGTGTCGACAGCATACCCAGTGTCCGTTGTAACACTTCAAATCGAGGCCCGGTTTTGCTAAAACTCCACTCGTAAGTCCACACTCGACTATATCCAGATCGAGATACTTCAGGACACCTGGAATAAATATAAAATAATTAATTATGATTAAAAATTTTGATTTGAACTTTCCGCACCTACTTTTTAAATATAAGTTTGTCAAGCTTAAAATGTTCGCTCGCAAGAGTACGAGTTCGCTTGTAGGTTAACAAGTTGAACCGAGTCGAATCTCTCGAGGAAAACTAATCGGAGGCTCTTTTTGTGTCTGTTTTCACAAATAAGAAAATAACGAAAAAGCTAATCTAAACACTATATATTATATATATATATTATATATATATATATATATATATATATATATAATATGGTTAGGATCAAATGAGAACCATGTCCTTATTTGTGAACCAAAGGTCAGTTATGGGTCTTACATGATGAATTAGATTTTTTGTATTTTTTCTTTTTTGATTAAAAGTATTAGAATTATATAATAAAAGCACTACTGGTATATACTAAAAACACTAGTTCGCAGGTTCGCAAATAAGGGAGGGTTATCATTGTCTGTGTGTGTGTGTATGTGTATGTGTGTTCTTTGATTTATCTCCTTGCATATATTTGTTATTTGTAATTAATAAAAATTAAGTTTCAGCCCTACTCTCTATAGCCCATGACTGTACATTTTTTCCTTCAGCATCTCTAATCCAGCCACCAATTCCAACGCCACGAGGAGGAGACATAGTTGTATCATGTCTTCAGCTTCCTCATCTTAAAGTTTCCTGTAATAAATTTTGTCTAGGGATGGAAATATGCCCCCGGCCCGACCCGAGGTATTTAGGATGGGGAAGACCTACCCCGTTTTGAGAACGGGGCGGGGCAGACCCACCCTGTGCTCAAAACGGGTCGGGTCTGAATATTTCTTATGGCCAACCCGCCCCGGATTGACTCGTGAATTGCTAATAATAATAATAATAATAATAATAATAATAATAATGTATATCATAATTCATAATTAAAATTGTTTGCCCTAAAATCAAAAATATATTTGAAGTGAGCCCGTCTCTGCGTACAACCTCCCATTTAATACCAATTCCCAAATATGAAAACCCTAGATTTAGCTGGTTAGGCCTTTCAGAACGTCTCCACCTTTAACAACTTCAGATTTTCCAACGCCACAAAAATCATCATCCTATTTTAACTTCAAGTTTTCCTCCGCCACAACAATCATCTTGTTACGTATCTACGTCACTGCCACTACCACTCCAAGCTCTGACGAACATTTTTGTCAAGCTCCCAAAGCACCTCTCTGGTTTTCCGCCAGTCCGCCACCATCAATAGTCCAAGTCTCCAAATAAACATTTTTGTAAGTCTCAAATTCTCAAACTTTTATTCTTTTGTTTTTCTTTCATTTTTCGTGATGTAGAATTTTTTGCCGTTTGAATTTTTGTACACTTTTATGAGATTATTATCCTTATTTTTTGCTCCATTATTCATCTTTTATGGACCTATGGTTAAATAAAAATGAGTGAATATTGAAATTACTGAATTGATAAATTAATTGTACAATATAAATTGTCTTATAGTTAATTCTAATTTTCTTTTTACTGCTCGAGACACTAATTCATACAATTTAACTACAAAAGCCTACAATCTATATGAGTTGGCATGTTAATGGTATAATAGCCTACAAAATAAAATGTCAATTAGAGGATGTTGAAAAAATCAAAACTACTTCTTTAGATTAGAAAGTTTGGGCAAAATGAGGCCACGTCGATTTTTTCGGTAAATTATCAAATGACTAAATTGGAAATTTTATTTTTAAATAAATTGTGGGTTCTTAGTATTATTACTGTAAATACTAAATAGATAGTACTTATTTAGATTGAGATTGTAATTTACCCCATTAATAAATATCTTGTTAGTCCAAGAATACAACAATTATTTTCACAATATGTCTGATAATATCTTTATTTTTGTGTGCAGCTTCGACATCATGGATGGTCAATCATAAAATCATCCTATGCATCCAAATTTGGAAAAGTCACATGTTGACATTTCACTGTTGAAATTTTCATCTCCTACACCTGTTAGTTCTCCATATATGCTGAGCGCCCATGACGTTGACGTTACTCCATTGGGATTGGATGATGGTATTGATGTCAATGAAAATATAGCAATATGTCCTATTGCAACTAATATCAAACTTAAAGCACAAATATGGGAAGAGTATCATTAAACGGTGAAGATAGGAGGAAAGTGGAGGGATAAGTGAAAGCATTACCCAATATTTATGCTAGGTGATTCGAGTTAAGGTACAAGTCATTTGAAGAAGCATCATGCAAGATGCCGTGGTAAGTAAGTAACGGACATAAGACAACAAGTTCTGCAAGGTAACTTCAATAAAGACAAGTTTGAACTTTCTCCTTACAACTTTGACATAGATGCATCTCTTAAAGAGCTAGCAAAGATGATCATCATGCCCGAATATCTTCTAAATATGGTTGAACATGAAGGATTCATACACATTGTTAAGTCTGTGAATCCTTGCTTTAAGTTGGTGACAAGGAACACAATGAAGAATGATTGTCTAAAGGTTTTTAAATTTTTAAAGAAGTATGTGATAAACACTCTTGAAACCAATGATAGTCGAATTGCAATTAAAACCAATATGTGGACATCTTCACATGTAAACAAAGGGTTTATGGTTGTTACCGCACATTTTATTGACAACAATTGGAAGCTGCAAAGTTGAACAATTAGAAATCAATTTTTAATTTTATGTGTGTGTGTGTGTGTGCTCTTTCTTGTGCTCAAAAAATGAATGAGAAATGAGAAATTAAATTCCACACCCCAAATCTTCTTTGTACTCTGTTTACAATTTTGTGTTAAAAAAAGTCTTAAGTACTATTTAAATTGTATGCACTGACTTTTGTTTTAAATGTATTTTCCAGGTTTATTTATGTGCGAAGCCCACATGCTAATGAAGTCTTTTGTGAAGCTTTAGTTGAATGCCTTCTAGACTGGAACATTTATAATAAATTATCAAATATAATAATGGATAATTGCTCGACTAACGATGCAGTGTTAAATTTACTTTTGGAGAAGCTTCCAGTTGACTCTTTATTGCTTGGCGGTAAATTACTGGATATGCGATGTTGTGCACACTTATTGAAGTTGATTGTCAAAGAAGGCTTAAAAGTCATCGAAGGCATAATTGATAATGTGAGAGACAATGTTTCTTATTGGTCCGAAACACCGAAAAGATAGGAGAAATTTGAGGAATCAGCTCACCATCTTCGTGTTCAAGTTGGTAAGAAGCTTACGCTTGATTTTAAACTCATTGTAACTATACCTATTTGATGCAACAAACATCTTTGGAGTAAAAAAGATGTGTTTGCATGATTGAAGAGCCGTGATCCAAAGTATAAAACTTTTCCTAGTGAAAATGAATAGAAGCTAACTAAGGAAATTTGTGTTAGGTTAAAACTATTCTTCAAAGCGTCTGAGTTATTTTTTGGTACCAAATACCCCACCACAAATTTTTGGTTTCCTAAAATTTTCGATATTAAGCTTGAGATAAATCAATGGTCAATTTGTGGTGTTGAGGTGGTCGAGTTAATGTCTGAGAAGATGTTTAGCAAGTTTGATAAATATTTGTCTGATGTGCATGGCATCATGGGGGTGTCAACTATGCTTGATCCTAGGTACAAGTTGGTTTTGCTAGAATACTATTTTCCAAAAAAATCATGGTAGTAATGGTGAGTATGAATTAGAAGAATTAATTTTGTCGTGGGTTTCTTAAGGAATATGAGCTGAAAGAAGGGGTGAATGAAACTGGTGACCCAAGTGGCTTCGGGGATGCTAGTGGTGTTAATGATCTATCACTTTGTGATTTTGACTTGTATGCTTCTCAAAGAAAAAGAACATCTACAAAGTCGGATTTGGATCTATACTTGGACGAGGATGTATTACCATGCACGCTTGATTTTGACGTTTTAACTTGGTGGAAGTCCAATAAATGCAAATATCTAATCTTAAGCCAAATTGCAAGGAATATTCTAGTTATTCATGTCTCTGCAATTTCTTCAGAGTCCGCTCTCAGTACAAGTGGATATTTAATGAGCCCTCATCATAGTAGACTTAACCCTAACACTGTTGAGGCCTTAATGTGGGCACAAGATTAGATATTTGTCGTGAAAGGTAATAATTTCTATTAAAGTATCAAATTGATTTGATGTGCTGATAATTAATATGATATGTGACCTCTTTGATAACATCTACTACTTAACTTTATAAATGCAGAAAATCAGTAGTAAGAGCATATGCCACAATTTTTTTTATGATTCAGACAATGAGAAGAGCGAGATTGGGGACTTGGGGTATGCTATTTTTCTACTTGCGAGTTATTTTGTGAACGTTCTATTTACTGGAGATATACTTGTTGAATTCTTTTTGTATTTTCTTTATTGTAGCATATAATGCTAAAGGATCCAATCTTAGAGTTCATTTTAAGGTATTATACACTTTTTTTTGTAATGTTTTTTTATCACTTGTTCCCCGTATACTTGTGTAACCAAGGTAAGTAAGGTTGCTCTTTTTTTATGATATACAAGTTGCCATGATATAAACTCACTTATGATTATATATAAATTACCCTTGCCATTTAGCTAAATTAGAAAACAACCCAGTTATATTTAAATTGCAACCTCCAAGAGGTTAATTTTGTAATCATCTCTACACACACTTATCATTACTTTTTCTTAGAAGTTTGCAATGAAACTTTTTCTCAATCACATTACCCTTGCATTAATTTTATAACCACTTCTCAGCTTCTGAAATCGACAGTTTATCTTTAGATGCGATGGACTTCGAAAGTGCGCCTGTGATCACAAGCATTTTTCAATTGTGCTTCTACATTCGCTGTCCAGAAGCTCGTGAACTGTTTACGTGTATTCATGGACTGACGTCTGCACATTTTAATTATTATTGAATTCTAGATTCATGTGATCATGCCCTCGAAATACTATGTTGTTTCTTTTTAATTGTTATGTTTGTTTGGACCATTTTTAATTTAGATAATTGTAGTGCTTATCAGACTATTTTATGTTATGTGTTACTCTTTATTTTCAAGACTCCTAAAAATGCTATTGTTGGATTTGGTTGTGTAGATTCGATCAACTTTATTATTTTGGGAAATTGATAAACATGTCATTTTAGTTTAGTTTGAAGGCTTATGCCAGAACCTGGATTTAAACAAAAAATATAGGCTGGATGGGGTGGGGTCACTACTACAAAATAGGGATTTCACGTCGGGTGTTTAACGTCGGTTATTGAAAAACCGACGTAAAAGGTTTTTCACATCGGTTTTTAAATTAACCGACGTGATAAGTAAGACTCCACGTCGATTCATTTTAAAACCGACGAGTAAAATTATATTAAAAAAAATTGTAAATAAAATAAATATGCCCAGCCCCGTCAAAATGTTATCTCTGGCTCAAAAACAGACCGCTCTCTCTTTCTCCTCCATTTTTCCTCCAGTCCTCTCCGTGAAGATTTTCCACCATTTCCACCGGTTAATTCTTGAGCAGCGAGCGATTTACTAGAGCGAACCCTAATTCGTGGCCAGATACTATTGTAGCAACTTCTGGTTTCAATAAGTATTCTTAAACTTTTAATCGCTTTCTAGTTTAGTTTTCGTGAATTTATGCTTTTCGATTATTGTTTTCATTTCCAGATTTTTAGTTACTTTATGCTTGACGCTGTGGATATTTTGGATAATTGAATTAGAAATCTTTCGTCTTTTATTCCATTTACTTCATGCTTAGTTATTGGAGATTTAATTACGTCGAAGCTATTTTAATTCGTTCATGCTAGTTAATGCTTTTGTTTGGATTGTTGATGACTGAGATTTGGATTTTGATTCGCATGTTTAGTAATCTTGTTACTTTTTAGTTTGTTGATTGAATTCATGCTTAGTAGTTTCATTTATGCTTGATTTAGGTTTTTAAATTTGTTCATGCTATTTTACTCGTTTATGCAATAGGAATTTGTTCATGCTTTTAGTTAAGTTCATGCTTACGTTTGCTTTTAGTTCATTGCCCTTAGTTGATCATGCTTTCGATTTCTAGTAATTAAATAGTTCAAGTTGCTTAGTTTAATTTATTGAATATTGCTTTTCAAATTCTTATATTATAAAAAACAACAACAACCCCCCCCCCCCCCCCCCTCCCCCAATTATACACTTTATGTGTTAC
>BMAC01000149.1:801219-812125 GCA_014905375.1 Phtheirospermum japonicum | reverse complement strand
CGAACAAACCAATTAAGCGTGGGGTAGTTGATTAACATGAATTTGTCTTGATTTTAGTTAGTATTTTAGTTCATTTTTGTTATTGTTTTCGGTGAAAGTTGGATAGATTGAGCATATTTTCACATTTTCTTATCTCCAACTTGTTTTACCGTATTTTAATTATAATTAATTAATTTTATGTTTATTTTAGGTATTTTGAGGTATTTAGGTTTGGACGTAGTCAAGAATGGGCAAACGAGTAGAGTTTCAGCGAAAACGGGCCGCGATTTGAAGAAATGACAGTTTTGGCCTTCTAGAAGGGCTGTCGCTGGGCCCAACCGGTATAGAAAGCTGGGCTGGCAGCACCTCCTGATTCTGGGCCTTCTAGAAGGGTCGTTAGGGATGTCTCTGGGCCCAACCGGCATGGAAAGTGCTGAACGTTCTAGAAGGGGCGGAAACCCTAATTTTGACCCCTTTTCCAAACCACCTACACCTATAAATACCCCCCACCCCTCACATTCGAAAATACACATTAATCCTAGGGTTTCTAAGGCCTTTTGAGGGTTGACAAACCCCGAGAGTGCCATTTTATTTTCTTAGTTTCTCTTTATAATTCTTAGTTTTATATTCTTAGACTTTAGATTAGCTATTAGATAGTTTAGATTCAAGATTATTCACCAAAACGCTGCGGATTTTCTTCGTTAATTAGTAAGTATTTATTTTCTAATCTCTTTAATTTAGTTGCATGCTTTTCATTAGTTTAATTAATAATTATTACTTCCATGACGAATCGTTCTTGTGATTGTGTTGGGATTGTGATGTTGAGATTGATGGTTATTGTTAACTAGATCTTATGGGTCTAGAGCCTAGATTCGTTGTGAACCATCAATTGGGACTTCCCAAGCGATCGTGGAGACAAATCGAAGCTCTAGAACCCTAGTTTTCTTAAATCGTTTTATAAGTCTTTTAATTAATTTAAATGAATTCTAGATTTAATTGCTCTTAGATAATTTAATCTTAGTTTTAGATAATTAATACGTAGTTTAAATAATCTTAGACTTAATTAATTAGTTCATAGATTAGATAATCTAGATTTAATTAGATTTAATTAATTTTAGTTCTTAAAACTCTCAAATAAAACCCCACTTGTCCGCGTATTTAGATTAATTATATTTTTATTTTCTTATTCCTGAAAACAAATACAAAATGAACTTTCGAATCTAGCTTTCCTCTGAGATCGACACGAGTCAACTTACCCACCTAAAAGTGATCCCGTTCTCTTGCGGACGAACTTTTTAAAATTGACAACTTTAAATAAAAATAGGTGCAAAAAGTTTGAATCAAATGACCTTATCTGTTTTGGGCAAATCAGTGACGTCTTCACTTAAAGATATTCACAACACTCCATCTTCGTTCATGCATGGAGATTTTTCTTTTATCGATCCAACGATCTCAAGGGAATCACCATTTCAGATGATTCAAGCATCGAGGACGACGTAAGATTTTTGAGCAGGGTGGCCGAAGTACTGGAAATTGACTTAAACGAAATCACTGAAGATTATGAAGGATTTGAAGACTTCGATGAAGAATTGTGCAAAATAGCTAACGCACCCGAGCTCGAGCTAAAAGTGGAGTTGAAACCACTGCCAAGTCGTTTAAAGTACATTTTCCTCGAGCCCAACGAAACAAAACCAGTCATCATATATTCAGCATTGGCGGAACATGTGGAAAGAGAGCTGATTTCGGTGCTAAGTACCTACAAATAGGCCATAGGATGGAGCATCAGCGACACAAAGGGATAAGTTTCGTTACTTGCATGCACTGAATCGAGCAAGAACCCGACGCAAGGCCTCTGAGAGACGGCCAACGAAGACTGACGCCAACGCTGTATGATGTGGTCAAGTAGGAAATTTTGAAGCTAAAAGATGAAGGGATTATTTTTTCTATCTCCGACAGTAAATGGGTGAGCCCGATCCATGTGGTTCCGAAGAAAGGAGGCATCACCATAACCAAAAACAAAAAAGGCTAGATAGTCCCAACGCGAATAACGAATGGATGGCGGATGTGTATCGACTATAGAAAGTTAAATACAGCCACTCGAAAAGACCACTTTCCCTTGCCGTTCATCGACCAACTTCTCGACAAGCTTGCTGGGCATGAATTTTATTGTTTCTTGGATGGCCTTTCTGGCTATTATCAAGTGGCCATTGCTCCAGAGGATCAAAGCAAGACAACATTCACGTGTCCTTTCGGTACGTTTGCCTTTCAGAGAATTCCCTTCGGTTTATGTAACGCCCCAGCGACATTTCAAAGGTGCATGCTTTCAATTTTTACTGATTTCATTGATGATTTACTTGAGGTTTTTATGGATGATTTTCTGATTTTTGGTTCGTATTTCAAAAATTGTTTGTCCAATTTGTCTAAGGTTCTAGAACATTGCATTTAGAAGAATCTTACGTTGAGTTGGGAGAAATCCCATTTTATGGTAAACAATGGTACTGTTTTAGGTCATGTTGTTTCTAACAGAGGGTTGGAAGTTGATAAAGCAAAAATTGGCGTTATTTAAACTCTTCCTCCCCCACGTGATGTTAAAGGTGTTAGGAGTTTTCTTGGTCATGCGGGTTTTTATAGGCGTTTTATAAAAGTCTTTTCAAAAATTAGTCGCCCGCTTTGTAAGCTCTTGAATTTTAGATACTCCTTTTGTTTTTAATAAACATTGCATGAATGCATTTAATGAGCTTAAAGAAAGACTTACTTCAGTGCCGGTAGTTGTTGCCCCCGATTGGACCTTGCCATTCGAGATAATGTGTGATGCTTTGAATGAAGCGGCGGAGTTCATTCTGTGACAACGTGTGAATAAGTTTCTTAGGGTTGTTTATTATGCAAGTTACATGTTAAACGATGCCCAACGTAACTATACCACGACTAAAAAAGAATTACTAGCAGTTGTGTTTTCGCTTGATAAATCTAGGTCATATATAGTGGGAGCAAAAGTAATTGTACATACGGATCATGCTGCATTGCGTCACTTATTTTCTAAACCTCAAAGTAAACTATGTTTGATTAGATGGATTATATTATTGCAAGAACTTGACGTAGAAATAAAAGATAGACGTGGATGTGAAAACGTTGTGGCTGATCACTTGTCTAGAATGGTAACTGAGGATGATGTGAATGGGAATTTTATGATTAATGATTTATTCCCTTATGAGAATGCGTATGCTCTTGAGCAATTAATTACTCCTTGGTATGCTGATATTGTGAACTATCTTGCTTGTGATATTATACCTAACCACCTATCCTACCAAGAAAGGAAGAGATTTTTGAATAATTGCAGGGACTAGTTTTGGGACGATCCTTATGTGTTCAAACACTGCAAGGATGGACTAAGCAGAAGATGCGTTCTTAACGATGAAATGGGGAGTATATTGCATTTCTGCCATGATCTTGGAGGGCATTTTGGAGCTCAAAAGACAGCATTTAAGGTACTGAAAATTGGATTCTATTGGCTAAGTTTATTTGCTGATGCGTACAAGTACTGCAAGGCGTGCGACAATTGCCACCGAACCGATAACATAGGAAAGCAAGACGAGATGCCACAAGTGCTTAATCAAGTAGTGGAGATTTTGATGTATGGGGATAGATTTCATGGGACCTTTTTCCAAAAGCGGAGACTTCGAGTATATCCTAGTAGGAGTCGATTACGTATCCAAATGGGTGGAGGCGATTCCCGCGCGAAAGGCAAATGCTCTCAGATGTCATTGAGGGAATTCAAACACGCAACCTCTCGCGCTCCAAGCCTACTCATGATCGGCTAGACTAACTCGATTTCTTATAAGAATTTGACATTATTATATATATACATATTTATGTTATATATATAATAAATAATATAATTATAATATGTCTACATATATAATATATTTATATAAAATAATTATATTATACATATATATATACTATATATTATATATTATAAATATTATATATATATGTGTGTGTGTGTGTGTGTGTATGTGTGTGTTTAAATGTATTGTATTATCTATTATAATTATAAATATTATACATTATATATATATATATATACATACACACACACACACACATATATATATATATATATGTATATATATTATAATTATATTTATGTATGTATATATATGTATATATATATTAAATAATAATTAAATTTTAATAATATTTAGATTACTAAATAATAATATATAATTAATAAAAAATTGAAAATAATAACTAAAATAAATACAAATTAAGAATTCTAATTTACCGACGTTGTAATTTCCGTCAATAATTAAAAAAATAAAAGTGGGGTTACCGACGGAAATGTCTGTCGATAATAAATAAAATTAAAAAAATTATAAAATAAATAAATTAAATAAATACTACAGAAATAAATTTACCGATGGCCATTTCTGTAGGTATTCCGTCGGTAAATAAAAAGATTATAAAAAATAAAAAATTACCGACGGACAATCTACCGATGGGCTATGTCCGTCGGCACACTGTCGGTAACTTTGGTCATCGGAAAAGCCAACGATAATGCCAAACTTTTACCGATAGATGCTACCCATCGGTAAATTCCATCGGCATTTTTGTGTTCTTTTGTAGTGCACCCTAATGCTCGTAGAAACAAGAAAATGTTTCCAAGGAAACCAAGAAGTTTCTGGTCAAAACAAAAGGCTAAGAACAATAAAATAGGATAAAGTATGGGGCCCATCCAAAGTCGGAGCTCGTCTTCAAGCTAAGTAAGTACCAACAGAACTCCAGCAAAAAGAACTTTCGGACGAGCTCACACCAGAGCTAATGAAATTTTTTAAGATTGCAACTACTGGATGTGTGGAGTAAAAGGGTATATTTCTACAGATTGCCCTGAAAATCATAAAAAGGAGTTAGATAGTTCGAGACAACCCAAGAGTTTGAAGAAGATGTCTATTATCAAAATTTGGTACAGGTGTATCAATTTGAGGACATACCCTCAGATGAAAGCACCTATGAAGAAGAAATATACTTCGAAGATGGAAGTGAATCATATTCAGAATCAAAGTGAAGGAGGATTTTATCAAGTAGTTAGGGAGGATATGTCAGGATTCCTTCTCATACAACAGTTTCTCATAAGACACTTATGAGAGTAATGAAAGAAGATCCAAAGCTCCAAATGTATGAAAAATTTACAATAGGAGCAATGGAAAAGATGATGATAAGTTAGGATTAAGGAACTAGAACACCAAATTATCCACAGAGTTTCCACGGGAGAATTCTTAATACCCACAGAATATACAGGACACCAAATCGAGATGCAACTAATCCCCTACAGAGAAATACAGGAGATTAAGAGTGGACTCAAAAGAGAAATGGAAAATACACTTTCATGGAGCCATTAGACTAATTATAAAATCAACTTTTAAAGAAGGAGTTGATTCACCATTAAGTCTCTCTCTCTCTGATAAAAGAAACTCAAATCTCGAAGATTCTTGTCTTGGAGCAGTCACAGAAAACTTATACGTGGGGAAATTGGCATTCAATGTCTACCCAAGAAATACGTATAATTTGGCAGATCGAGATTTTAGTAGAGTTCTTACCCTTCATCAAGACTTCAAAAGTCCAGACCTGATGATAGTGGGAAAAAGACCCTACTCGATTACATACAAGATTTTCTATGCACTCTCGAATAATCATCATTTAGAAGTATTCTTGAGAAAAGAGTTTATAGGAATACCAATGATCTTTGAACACATGGCAAATGTCGTCTTACCGAAGATCATGCAATCTCCAATAATTGAAGAAATCACATGAGAACCCAAGATCATTCTGTCCTTAACAAAAGTAAGAGTCTCATGATCGAACCAAGGAGAATATCTTTCAAACAAAATAGAATGATCAGTGGACCTCAATGGGAAGGTCCAAGAATCATCCAAAGCACTCAACCATTCTGAAGTGTTCAAAACTAATAGAGAGTTGAAGATCCCAGAAGGGTAGAGAGGTATAGAAGTGATATTCGCCATTACCTAGAAAGATAATGTCTTCCCGTGCGATGTATTATATCACTTACAACAATCTTCCCTAGGAAGATATCAAGGAATCCTCAAGACTAGAGAAACTGAAATAGTTATTGAGGGTAGTGCAGGAAGAACACCAGAGCAGTTAACTCTAAGGTTAGAATTTCTCGAGGATCATAAACCTTTAGAATATTTTACTGCCTACACTGATTCAGGTGCAGGAATCTGTACAGCTAAACCAAAAGTCTTACCTAAAGAAATGGAAGAAGAATTATCTCCAGTAGGGGGGACGAGATTTCTATAAAGGGATTCTCGTCCTTAAGAGAGGGATCAAGCAAGCGGAAATGATGATAGGAGGACCAAATGGTACTCCATGGTGCAAGGTCAAGACTCCACCAACCTATTTTCATGATACGTGAGCGAATATCTGTTAGGAAACAATTTCCTGCAAACATTTAAAAGATTTACGGAAGAGAATGAGACTAGAAGACTTATTTTCACAACCCCATGTGATCATAAGATTATAGTCCAGCGACTAAGGGAGGCATTCCACAGAAAAATGCTAATCAGTTTCCGTAGGAAGCGTGGTGATGAAGGAAAACTTCGACACCCAAAAATGGAGGGCCTAAGAAGGTATGGAGATGCAATTCTAAAACTACAACCGAGAGTCTAGGAGGCCAAAAGGAAGAGAGGATAAAACCACAAACGATTGAATTTCTCAAAGCTATCCTATAAAAAAGCTCACAGCCAGACACCACCATGGAAGAACAAATTTCACTGGAGGATATCAATAGAAAGTTTCAACGAAGATCCTCTAATATGGTGGAATAAGAATGAGCTCAAAGCATCTTAGAAGGTGAAAGCCGAAAAAGAAAATGAGGATGTTAGATACAAGCATACTTGATGAATCAATAAGATCGAAAGGATATGCAACAAATACTTAAGGAACACATTAACCTTAAGTTAATTGAAGTAGACATCTCTCCATACAGCAGTTCGGGGTTCCTGGTCCACAACAATGGAGAAATAAAAAGAGGAAAGCCAAGATTGTTTATTAACTATAAGGGAATAACATCTTGGAATTCGATGGTTATTATATTTCAAGCGGTGAACATTTGGTAAATTGCATCAAGAATTAAAATATGTTCTCCAAGTTCGATTGCATATCTCAGTTTTGCCAGATTAAGACGGAAGAATGTTATGCCCATGGGTCTACCAAATGCACCCCAGATTTATCAGAGGAAGATGGATAATATCTTTAAAGATTATTTCAATTTCATGTTCGTATACATTGATGATATACTCATCGCATCAAAGAACATGAAGGATCATCTCAAACATTTAGAAATCTTCTCAGATGTTTGCCATAAGAAAGGATCATCACAAAAATGTTCTTGCAGGTTTTTTAACTCGAGATGGAGGGACACGTCGCTGATGATACTCTTAAAAGGCTAAGACATCTCAAGGAAAGCCTGGAGATCCTTGAATGAGATTTTGGAGTGCTATGTCTCAATGAGGAGGTCGTAGGATGACTTCAACAGGCTAATCGGGAATCTGATTCCAATCACATACGAGCATGCCAGCTGGCGTAGTGTCAATTGTTCTAAACTTTGCGAATGTATCTACTCTAGGCAGCATCTCCTACGGTGAAAAAAGTAGTAATTCATAAATGGGTCTCTAAACTGGAGGTTATAGATTCAAGTACCATAATCACAAGTATTGTAGATGATGCATTACATGAGGATGTACAAGTTGTAACAAATGTTGAAATCCCAGTGTTACAATCGGAGGCTTCAAGTCAACCCACCACCTCTGGGGTTAAAGAGGGAGAGTTGAGTCTTAGGTCACAGACTGGCACTTTTAAGATTCAAACTGACGAGATTAAAATTTCTCCTACGTAGATTTATAAAAGGTAGTGGGAGAAGTTAGCTACTAGAAGAGGTATCAACCTCGACAAAACAATAGTTGATATCTCTGGAAAATATCCAAGAGTTTGGATGAAAATGGGAAGTCATCCAAACGAGGTACAAGAATGGTATAATCTTGGAGCCTTAGCTTCAGTTTATACTATTGCACCAGACTTCGCAGAGATCTCCAAACTACCAAAATGGATTGGGGAAGCGGTTCACAAGACTTGGACGAATAATCTACATTTGGCCAGAGGAGACATCTTGGAGCTGTATTTTATCACTGCAACACCTGAACCAGCGAAGAAAGGCTTCAGTGAAGCTTTTCATTTCATCAAGCTTAGAAGACCGGATGGGAACGCCACGAGAAATATTAAGGTTGCCTCACCGAAGGACGCACCAGTGATAATAGGAGCAATTTTGAGCATGGGGACTATGGGATTGTCTAACCGAAATGGACAAATTAAAATGCCCGTTTAAGTTCTTTCAGAATTTGGCGAAGAGATCATTCTTCCTGAATTCCATGACAAGAGTTACTACAGGTTTTAAAAAAACTCTTTTCGAAACAAAGAGAAGAGTCCTATGGGAAAATAAGACTCTGGTACGCAAAGAAACCTACCGGAAATTTTGCAAGATGGCGCATGTCGGACGGTAGATTGACCTAATTTGTCAGGCATGCCCGAAACAAAAGGAACCCGAGTTTGAGAAAGGCTTTCGACCCAAACCGGACCGAGAAGAGAATACAGCTAGAAAGGACAAGAGACCAGCTGGTTTCAAAAAAGTACGGGGACCACGCCAAAATACCATGTGAAGAGATTTCCGACAACACAAGATGGTTGAATCATAAGGGACAAGCAAAGACATGAGTCAGTAGCCACTTAAGTAAAGGACCACTGACTCGCAATAATAGAGAAAAAGATGTAAGTAATGACGCATCTTTTCCACGAGCTTTGGAGTCCGAATTTGAAATCCTGAGTCAGGTCTATAAATACCAAGTGTTTGAGGAAGTAGAAGGCACTCAACATTTTCCTCCTATTTTCTCAAATTAATAGTGAAAGGTTGAGTCCAAAAAAAAAAAGGAGAATAAGTGTTGTAATAATTGTTATTTATAGTGAGGTTATGTATATTCGAGTTCAAGCATTCTCTATGAGAGGTTAAAAAGTTATCTCCTCCCAAAAGGAGATTACTGGTGTAATAACTTTTCTTTAAGTTCTTAATAAGATAAAGACTTTTGCTTCAACTTTTGTTCAATATATTTTAATTTCATCTCTATAAATCAAAGTATTTCGTACGCCTAGAGTAGGAAACGAATCAAGACTGTGTTGGTCAGTTGCTGAAAGAGTCTGATAATTTGTAGTTCAATTTCCTCGAAAGAAAGTTAGGTGGTGATAAAACATCTGTAAAACGAACTAGGGTCGGTAATTTTTCAACTGGTGGTGTCACGGGCCGTTTAACTCGGGACTGATTTGGTCAAAAAGAGATATAGAATTATAAAAAAAATTTAAATTTACGAAAACACGTTGGACCTAATATAATCATAATTGACTATTCCTATTTTTTATGAAATAAAAGAAAAGGGCAAAAAAAATTGGAAAAGCGAATAATTGAGAACCACTTACTAGAATAACAAGTGAGTGTACTACAACAAGGATAACATCGAATTAGCCGGTGTTTTAGGAAATAGATGGAACTAAGAAACTTACCATGTAAAAGAGGGGGTTGATTAATAATTCTCCATAATTGCTTGGTAATTAGAGCTTCACTCCCAGCCCACCCACATCCTTAAGTAGATACAACCTATCCCAATTCACCAAGTGAGTCCCATTTCCCCCCTCCTTAACCCACCCCCCATCCCGCACTGAGAAATTACATATCATTTTTCGGATTTCAAGGCATCTAGACGTTGGGATTTTGAAAAAATACATGACATAGTTGGGTAGAGTGTTGTGTACAACTTTAATTAACACTTCTCTGCCAGAAAGTCTCATGAACACATTTTGCCAACCCTCAAATCTCTTTCTCACACTTTCACACACACAAGAAAACACCTCCCTGTACCAATAACCATTTGTAGCCCTATATATTTACCACTATGTTTTTCAACATTTCCTTCAAGGATGTTATAGATGTTAGTTTTGTGTGTGTGCAGTGTGATTTTACTAAAGAAAATAGAGGATTTCCCTAAATTCACTAATTTCTCAGAGGTCAATATCTATCAAACTCTAGTCTGGGTAGGGTTAGCTTCACAGAAAATGATGGAATATTCTGCAAAGAAAAGATGGGTAATGGTGGGGCAACCCAAGTAGATTATCAAACCATTAAACAAACTTTGACTTTGGGCTTGTTTAAAAAGTTAAGAAGGGCATAATGGAGAATAATAAGAGAGTGGTATAATGATCCCCTTGTCTTATTTCACTGAAGGGACCTTAGAGCATCTTTATCTGTCAACCCAATCCCTTCCCCCTTTTTAAATTCTCACGCAACCATATCAACAAAAGTCCACATTATTACTCTTTCCCTCCTCTATCCCTGTTATCTCATTTATTCATCTTACCAATAAATTTATTATTTATGGGTCCCACATGTTCCTCACTAATTTTCATTTATATTTTTTATATTTCAATACAATTATATTTATAAATTATCTATTTAAACATTTTATGAATATAAAAATTATATATATATATATATATATATAGATATATATATATATATATGAATTTTTTTCATTTATAATTTAAATTTATTAAATCTATTAGATTTTTATGAGTACTTAAAATTTTTAATTAATAATAAATTTTTTATTTTTTGCGATAAGATGTGATATTTTATTTTATTTATATATCTATTCTTGATTTTTTTTTGCTTATATTAATATTTATGTGAGTACTTTAAATTCTTAATTAATAATAAAATTTTATTTTTTTTAAGGTATGAAAACTTATTTATTTTGCAATAAATTCTTTTTTTAATTTATATATATATATATATATATATATATATATA
>BMAC01000149.1:780847-800108 GCA_014905375.1 Phtheirospermum japonicum | reverse complement strand
TTTCTTATTTTATTTTTTAAAAACAAGAAATTTAATTCAAATTCGCATACTCAATATGCGAATTCTAATATTTATATAAAAAAATTATTCAAATTCGCATACTCAGTATGCGAATTCTAATTTTTATATAAAAGAAATTTGTTCAATTTCGCATACTCAATGAGAATTGTAATTTTTTTTATAAAAAATTTATTTTGAAATCGCATTTTTAGTATGCGAAATGTAATTTTTTTTTTTTAAATCGCATTCTCAGTATGCGAAAGTTATTTTAAAAAAATTAAAAAAAAAAAGAGATTTTCACTTTTGACCGTGAGATGCATAAATCCAAATGAGATTCACCTGATCAAATAACCCAAATAACAATCACATGTAAAAAATTACATGCAAAGATCTATCAACCTTCAAATCAATTCACAAGTCTCCTCTTTATTCTTTTAATTTAATTTATTTTTATTTTTTGTATATCACTTTGATTTCTTCCTCTTTCATTCATTCATTTGAAACACACAACACACAAGCTTCATTTTTCTTCTCTCTCTCATCTCATTTCCTTTTCAGAGACATAAGTTTCTCTCATCTGATTTCCTATCTACAGTCGAAAGTAATTGTTTAAGGTAATGTTAAATATGTTAATCTTTTGAAATAAAATTTATGCTTAGTTAATTTGCTATTTATGAAATAAAGTTTATGCTTAGTTAATTCCTTATTTATGAATTATTTGTAGGTAATTAAATTGTTGTTTATATTAGTTTAGAAATGTTTATGTATGCATATGTAATAAAAGTTTTATTTACAAATTATTTATAACCAGTCGAATTATACTTTATAAATTATTGATTTAACATGTCTATTTGTTGTTTTCTTTATAAATTATTGATGTAACATGTCGAATTATGAATTATTTGTTTTTTATATTTATGAATTGTGAATTATGAATTATTTGTCGAATTATGAATTTTTTTTTTTCATATTTATGCATAAATTATTTCTGAAATTGTTAATTATATTTGATGATTTTTTATAAATTATTACTAACTTTTTATAAATTATTTCTTAAATTATTGTTTACTACCAACTTGAAGTTAGCCTTCATTTCTAAATAATGGACAAAACCCAAGATATGCATCAATAAGACTTACTGCCCCGCTTTACTGAATAATGGATAAACTTATATATTCTTTATAATTTTAATTGAATTTAGAAATAGACAAAACCCAAGATATGCATAAATAAGGTAAATAAGTCGGCCTCCGTTCTAAATAACGGAAAAAACTTATATATTGTTTATGAATTTTAATTGAATTGAAAATTTAAATTAAATTAAATTTGAAACTACGAATTATTAAAAATCTATTTCAAAATATTTAAAAAAGATAAAATCACAATCGCACTTTAAGATATTTGAAGAAAAATAAAATTACAAAAAAAAAATTAAAAATAATAAATTACAAATTGCACACATATTGTAAGAATTTAAAAATCGCACACATAAAAATAAATAAAAAATTAAAATCAGAAATCACACACATATTGTAAGATTTTAAAATTAAAAAGAAATTAAAATTACGAATCGCAGACGATTCAAAAATGTTTTTAAAAAATTAAATTACAAATTTTAAAAAATTAAAAGTAAAATCGACTTTAAGATATTAAAATAAAATTAAATTGCAATTGCACACTTAGTGTCCGATTCAAAGTTATTTTTTTAAAAAAAATAAATTACAAATTTTAAAATATTAAAATTAAAAACCGATGTTTGCCATTTTCTAAAAAATAATAATTCCTAAAATTAAAATTAAATTAAAATATCTAAAATTAAATTTAAATATCTAAAAAAAATAATAAAATAAAAAATCGCACGATTTCATTATATTAGAAATAATAATAAATTATTCGAGCATTTCTTCTTTTTAATATTTGTCATTTTTCAAATCTGTTGGCAAAAATCGAATTTTATGTACAAACAAAAGTTGTGCCAGATTCAACATCCATAACTATAATCTATATTTTATATATTCATGATTCTAATTACTCTATAATTAGAAAAACTATTAAAATAATAATATGAAATACAACAATTTGCATGTTTTCATATTTTATATGAAAGGCTTGTTAATTAATAAAAATTATATAATACTTCGTTAATAAATTATAGAAGTGATAAATCGTGAATTCTAATATTTAGTGATGTGGTTAATTGTTAGGATACATAGACAATGTCGAATTCAAATATGATCAGTATAGTCATGTATTTTGGCTACCAAATTGTGCAAAATGGCTACGAAGTGAGGTATGACCCCCAGACAATTGCTTCTAGAAGTATTTCTCGTCAAAAAAATTTTGCTGAGTTGACCGATGTTTTGTTTACAGTTACGAAGAGTAATGTAAATGAAGTAGTTTGAAAAGTCTCTGGTAAGTTCTGTTGTAATAACACGTGTGGTATTGTTTCAATTGCTAATGAACAAGATTTATGGGGATTCTTAGATCCATCCTTAGGCCTAGACTTTCTTGAGCTGTATGTCGAATCTGAGCCTCGGGGTGAAAATGCCAACACATTTGCCTCGATAGATCATGATTATTATCAATATGCAGAGCTTCTACGGGACGAAAATGTGTCTAGTATACCTAAATACACACAAGATTTTTCAAATGTCATTAATCAAGAGCATGACATAAATACTTGGGGCTCCAGTCATGATAATATTGTAGAGTGTTATAGGAACAGATGATACACACGTGGCCAATCATTTTGGCCAGACTCGCCTCTTAATTCTGAACCCGATGAATTGGGAAGCGATACTAACTCTGACAATAGTGGTGACAATGGTGTTGATGCACATGGCGAGTTTGAGGACCATGAAGATGCCTAATATTTTTTGCATCCTACTGCAATAAATCACAAATCGACTAGGAATTTTTGTATGAGTCGTGAAATCTCATTTTTTATTCCAACTACTCAGATGTACCAATTGACTCCATTGGGACCTTGAAGATTTACGATTTTCAAGAAGGTGTCCTGACTAAGGGAATGCTTTTTAGAGATCAAAAATATTTGAAGAGTGCAGTGAAAGACTATCATGCCAAATGGGTGAAACGTATGTTTAGAGTGATAGAAAGCTCACAAAAAGTGTGGTGAATTTTGTGTAGGTCGAGTTTGCCAGGTGTGTCTTCTCAACAGTGCGATTGGTTTTTGAGGGCGAGTTACGGCAAAAGACGTGCTATGTGGAAGATCACCAAATTAGGGCCTTCTCACGAATGCCAAATGCATCCAACTGAATTAGGTCACAGAAATTTGGATAGAGATTTTTATTGTTGATACTCTTGTGGGCATGGTGCAGTGCGATCTATCTTATCGTGCCAAAATTATCCAACAAATGATCAAGGACAGATACGTTTATGATATTACATATGATAAAGCATGGCAGGCGGTGAAACGAGCACGTGAGAGTGTTTATGCTACTTGAGAGATGTTGTGTCAAATCTTACCCAAGTCTATGCAGGCCTTGCAGAAATATAATCCTTATACAAACGTTGAGTGAAAACACAAAAACCATGAGAACCCTGCCGTCAAGATGATGCACTATGTATTCTGGGCATTCAAACCATGTATTGATTCATTTACCCATTGTCGCCCGGTTCTTAGTGTGGGTGGTACACACCTGTACCATGAGTATGCGAATTCATTAAAAAAATAAAAATTATGAAATCGCACAATAAATGTGCAAAACTACCTAAATACACAACCCACACCCAAGCTACCTAAAAATGCAATTTGTTTTGAAATATATTATAATTACACATTTTTGCCGTATTTATGAGTGATGACTACTTTATCAAGAATATGTCTAATAGCAACAAATGCATACTGACTGTCACTAATGCAATAGTGAACAACATATTTAAGTTTGTTAGCAATGATCTTATACAATACATTACACATACTATTGGGTCTGTAGTGTGCCATAGAAGTGGGATTTTTTATTTTGAGAATTAAAGTGACTAACGTATGATTAAGATTTTTTTGTCATATGAACTTTTCAAAAAGAAATAAACCTAAGTACACTCAATCATAAATGATAGGCCAGAAATGTTAAAAAAAAAAGATTCATACCATCTTGGCAATGGGCCTTATTTGGAATGAAATCAAACAAAGCCTGTTTAATCTCAACATAATCTACTGGTTTGATTAGATCCGCATTCATTGTAGCAGAGATAGATTTGGGCATCCCATGGAGAATATTACTGGTGTCAGTGGAAGATCCAGGATTTTAAATTTGGTGGTATGGAAGATAATTAATAAAATATTATTTATTATTTAAAATTATACAACACGATAAAAAAGGAACACATGCATAATATTCAAATAAAATAATTATCTCCGTGGGAAAAGCAAGACGTCCCTTGAGATTATATCCTTTTCATAAATTTCCTAAAATCGAATTGTTTTCACGTTGCCTTGCATTTCTTTGACTTGAGCGTATCATTCATCATTTTCTAAATGAATTGGTAATAAATAATAAGAATATAATCATAAAAAACAATCTTGATATTACTTATAAAACAAAAACGTAATTGAAGGTACAATACACAAGAAAAATATTAAATCAAATATTTGACATAAATAAAGAAGAAAAAAATAAACCCTAATTTATCAACTAAATGTTCAAACCAAAATCATTACTAAATTAATTAACCAACAATTTAATTACATAAACAAAACAAATTAAACTATAACAAATTCATAATTTAATTAAAAATAAAGAATGAAAACAACAACAATAAAAAAAAATACAAAAAACAAAAAAAAAACACGATTGTATTTGTAAGAGCCTTTTTCTTTCCGTTACACTTTTTTCTTTATGTTCAAATAAAAAAGAAAGAACACATAATGAAAAATCATTTTACTTTTGGTTGTACCTTTTCCTTTCTTTCTTTTTTTTTCTTCTCTTTTTTTGCTTTTGTCTTTTTGTGGAAAAGCATTTTGAATTTGAACCGATCCTTTCTTAGGAGTGTAAGAGCCATTGTTATGTTTGTCTATTTATTAAAAGCATATTAAAGTCTTTATTTCTTTTTCTCTTTCTAACTTATTAATGTCATTTTTGTAATTATAAAAGGGATTCAAAAAAAAAAATTTTTTGGCCTATATAAAAGGTGGGATTTTCTAATTTGGGGGTACAACTGTCCCCCCTTTACCTCCTTACATCCTCCACTGACTGGAGTTATCAGGCAAGGAGGATCTGAAGAGCTTTTTGTAGAAGTTCACAATTTAAGTTTCCAATTCCTCTTTAATATCACATCTCTCACCATCTTCATTCACTAGGAATACAATGTAATTATTTCTCCACTGGATTGTATAGGCATGGGAGTTTTTGTAAAAAGAAATTCTATCCCCTTCTTCGAGCCACTAAAGTCTTGACTTTTGCTGCCAGTACACTTCCTCATTTCTGTAGGCTTTGTTAAGAGTGCACTTGAGAGTAGTCCATCTTTGCCAACACTCTACTTTGTTTCATTTAGCACATTCATTTTTACTTTATATTTAGAAATGATCTTGGTAGAATTAGATTTTTATCCTCTACTCCACTGCAACACAGCAAGTTTACAGTTTTTAATTCTTCCTTGCAGCTGAAACAGAGGTGGTCACATCACACTAGTTTTCTAAGCTGAAGATCCAGTCTCATACACACTTTCCATACTTGTTCATCTCTTCTAAAAAAAATAAGAATTTGTTTTCTCTTTATCGCTACTCTTGCTAGATTCAAGGAGGATTAGATGGTGGTCAGAAGATTGTTTCTCAAAGTAGGTGATACAAGCATTAGGTTGGTTCATGATCCAAACCCTCTCACTCTTGTTCTCTCATTCTATCATCATTGCTACCATATACCAAAATAATCCAAATATTCTTATATTCCTAGTTACTGCTCATGCGTATATATGTTTTGTTCCACTTGATTGTATAGGTTTTATTTAGCCTTCATGTACTTGTGTATATTACTGTCTTGAGTCAAATGAGATTATTCACTTCACAAATCTTACATGGTATCAAGCCACCTATAGTAGAATTTGTTACCTCTCTCGACGCCTACCATCATCATCATCTATCCTCCTTCGATTTTCTCATGGCCACCACCGCTGATCCTATGTCTTCTTTGGTTGTTATCAATGCCACCACTTAGGTTCTGTTGAAACTCTCACCCACCAATTATACAGCAAAGCGCTTTTATGTTGAAGCCATCTTGACAAAATATAACCTTCTCGGCTATGTAGATGGGGCAAATCTGTGACCCTCACCCTCGATATCGCCGCCTATGGTTCTTCCAATGCTAATTTGAAGCATCTCCTTTGGACCCGACAAGATGAACTGCTCCTTAGTGCGATAATAGGGTCAATTGCTCTAACCCTAACCCCCTTTATTAACATCTCCAAGACACCAAAGAAGGCATAGGATATCTTGGCCAACATGTATAGCCTCCCATCCCATGTTCATATCTCATCTCTCAAGAATCAACTCCAAAATTTGATGAAAGAATCGCAGGCTCCTTGGCTCTACAATGGACTCTGAAGACCTTGTTTTTAAGGTGTTAAATGGACTTGATGATCAAGATTAAAAAATTTTGAATGTGATACAAGCCCATGAAACACCACTTTTATTCAACAAAAAATTAAACCTCGAGGCCCAACTCTCTACTCGTGCTCCGCCTGTACTCCTCCCCCACCGCTAGCCACGACCAACTATAGTCCAACCCTTCGCGTAGAATTTAGCAAGGGCATCAACAATTAGCCAAAGTCTAATGCCCATCAGTCCCAAACAGGCTCTTCTGGAAATAGGTTTCATTTGTATATGGTCCGGTGTCAAATTTTTGAGGAAACGGGTCATTCAACAAAATGGAGCCTGAATTTTTAGTCGCCACTTAGACTGTGTAACTTGCTCCTTCTGCCTCATAACTGCGCCAGCTCAATGAACCATTGTTCCCCCACACGACATCGCACCATCCACTTCCACCTCAAAACTATTGAATTGGATTCTTGATTCCGATGCATTTCACCATATCACAACTTCTGGCCAACCTCTCACTCCACTTCCCCTGTGAGAGTCCAGAAGACCTGGTTATTGGTAACGGTCCGGGTCTGTCCATTACACACACTGACATTCTTTTAACATCTACTCCTCTTACCTTTATCAAAAATCTTTGTGTTCCCTCTATGAATAGGACGCTTATTTTTGTGGCTCAATTATGTCATGATAATGTTGTTGATGTTGTATTATCTACTATTAGCTTTAGTTGAGGGATCTTCAAACTAGGGACACTGTTCTCAGCGGATGCAGTAAATATGGTGTGTACTATTGGCTGAGATCATCAGGTGTGGCCATTTCAGCCCTCATGGAAAGCTCCAAAAACTTCCATCCTGTGGAACTCTTTGTCCCCCAAGTTTTGTGTCATTTAGAGAGTACTAGTAAATTTTTTCAAATCCTTCTTTTTATTTGCCATGTAGTTCATACAATGTAAACAAGGGTCACAAACTGCCTTTTAAGGATTCTAATGTGTAGTCTTCATTTCCCTTATAAGTTATTATTTTCAATGTTGGACATCGGTTGTCTTCTCAAATGATGGCTTATAATAATATATTATATTATATTTGTGGATCATATTATGAAATAAATTTGGTTTTATACTTTACGATGTAAATCTGATGTACTTCTTACCTTTACTTAATCGAAAGACTTGGTTGAAAATTACTTTGCATACACTATTAAACACTCTACTAAGACAATTAGGATAATTTTATTGCCCTTTGTTCCTTTCTTTCCACTCATGGCATTCCAAATCTTATCTCCCCATCCCATACTCTAGAACATGATGGCTATGTTGAACACTGTTATCGCTATATTACTGAAATAAGGTTAACACTTTTACAACAAGCATCCATTCCAATTACCTTTTGGCCATTTATGTTTACTACGGTTGTGTGTCTCATTAATAAGATATATAAAGCCAATATTTCTATGTCTTTCTCAATTGAACGTTTGTTCACTTATACGCCCAATTTTACTAAACTCTGTGTCTTCAGCTGCTTGTGTTCCCATGGGTGCGTCCTTGATCCTCCCATAAACTTGAGGGTAGGTCTCATCCATGTGTCTACATTGGGTATTCACTCACCTAAAGTGCTTATATCTCTTACGATCCCTCTCCGTCTAAAGTCTTCATTTCTTGTCATGTCGAATATGATGAGAATACTATTCCATTCTCAGCCCTCATCTCCACTTTTACCGCTGCCCACAGGACTTCGAACCCCCTTAGTGCCGTCATACCATCACCATCACCACCACCTGTCTTCTCAGCTCCGCCATCTAATTCAGCAACTCCCCCGATCGGAAACCCCTCATTGATTGCTCTGCCTCCTATTATTGACAATGCAATAACACCACTACCTTCGCCTTTTAATTCTCCATAGCCGCGTGCATCACACCCGATACGCATGCGATCTATAAACTAAATTAGAAAGCTAAACCAGCGATATGCACTCTAAATCACAACTTTGGCTTCTAACACTGAATTGACTACTATTACTCAAGGTCTTAGGGATCCTCATTGGAGTGACTTTATGTCAGCTGAATATGATGTGCTTTTGTGCAATGCAATTAGGATCCTGCCTCTTCTAATGGTTTGTAAATGTTTTCAGTTATAAGTGGGTGTTTCGGGTAAAATGAAAGTCAGATGGGTATGTCGAAAAGTTTAAAGCATGCTTGGTGAAGGAATTGCATAAGAGGATAAGTTTTGGTTACTTTGAGACTTTTAGTCAAGTTGTGAAACTGGAAACAGTCCATTTGGTTCTTAGTTTGGCTATTTCTCGAGACTGTCCTCTTCGTGAGTTGGATGTGAACAACGTTTTTCTTCATGAGCGTCTTGAGGAAGAGGTGTATATGGCCCAGCCGCCTAGTTTTGTTGATGCTCACTATTGTACTTATGTTTGCTAACTGAATAAGGCCATCTATGGCCTCAAGCAGGCTCCTCGAGTCTGATATGTTGAGTATCGATGCTTTCTTCTTAAAATGGGCTTTGTGAACTCTCATTCAGATGCATCTCTACTCGTTTGTCATCACTTTATTGTCACTGCATATTTTCTCATTTATGTTGATGATCAGACTCTTGCTAGGAGTGATTCAAGTTTTTTGGCTCGTGTTGTGGATGCTTTTTCTTCAAGGTTTTCTTAAAAGGTTTGGGTCCTCTTACGTACTTTCCTGTAATTTAAGTCCTCTGGACTGATCATGGTTGCCTACTTTTGCAGCATAAGTACATTAATAACCTACTAAAGCATCATCATACATACGATTCCAAGCCAGTTCGTACGCCTCTTGGTCATGTGACGCGACATCATCTTGTTGATATTTTGGGTTTGGTGGACTTGTCATGGATCGGGAATCGTGCTCGGTGGGAAAGAAGCAGATAAAACGGGTCATGTTCATGGAGGAGGAGAAAAGGGGCAAGATGGGTCCGGATCGGGCTTATCCATTTGAATGTAGAGCATATCTCTTTGGAACCCGGACACATGGCGTGATTTGAGCGGCAGAAACCACTTAAATGATTTAATCTTAGCAGTTCATTTGTTATGTTTTTATTTGTAATGTTAGTTATGCTCCTGCCAGTTTATGCGGATCAATTAGGGTGCTCAATTGGTCCCCCCCCCCCCCCCCCCCCCTCCCCCCTCCCTTGTGCGTATTTATGTATGAAGAAAGTGAAAATAAAGGATATCATAAAAATTACAATTTCTTCTACCTACTCTCTTCCTCCCCAAGCAATACTCTACTGCTTCTCTCTATCTCCCTATCACTTAATTTCAAAATATAATTCATACATTCCAAAAATTATACAACAAATAAGAAAACACAACATTGGTACTCAGAGACACTCGATCCCCTAGGATGGCCGAAATCACCCATTTCAAAGATCTTCAAGAATCCCAAAAACGCATAGATCAAATCCTTCAAACCGAATCTGCAAAAACTGAAGCCACAGTAATGAGATTGCAGGAGCAGATTAATGGTATTAACACAGAAATGATGGGAAAGTTTGATCACTTATCTCAAACTTTGGCATCAATTCAACTACAATTACTCAACTCAGACAAGGGACAAAAACATGCTAATGAGGGTTCAATTTTGGGTGACCCAAGCCCGGTTTGGACATCTCCAAGAACTACACAAAGGCAGCAATTAACAACACCAAACAGGATGATCCAGGACCAACCTACCCATAATATCATCACCCCACTACCCAAAATAGACTTCCTCGGGTTTGATGGTTCTCAGCCCAGATCTTGGATTCTAAAATGACATGGATATTTTAAGCTCATCCCCAACATTTCAGATGTACAAAAGGTAATCCTAGCATCTATGCTCTTTGATGGTAAGGCTTCCCAATGATACCAGCAATTTTCTATCAGACAACTGGATTTGACCTGGCCCCAATTCCTAGAAATTCTATCAGCTAGGTTTGATGAACTAAGGCTCTGTTTGGGCTAGGATTCATAATATCGGTTTTCGGATTTGTAATACTGAATACTCATTGTTCTAAAACTCAAAAACTAAATACTCAAACAATAATATCTTACAACTAAATAATTAAATATTACTAAATACAATATAATAATACACTACCATCTACTTTTCAGACATAATTTGACACCAAATATAATATAATAATATATTATCATCCACTTTTCAGACATGATTTGACATCTATAGTAAAAAGTAAAGGATTCTGAATCCTATAACAAACAATAATTCTTACTATTCACAGGATTCTAAATACCCTAACATTTTGAATATCATAAAATTCCAGCGAATGCTAGTCCAAACAGGCCCTAAAAGGAATCCAAAATTATTGCTAAATTTAACAAACTGAGGCAAACACAATCTTATGTGGAGTATGTGGAGAAGTTTGAGGAACTAAGAGCTTGTATGCTACTGTTAAAAAGATGTGCCTATTCTGAAGACTACTTCATTGACAGTTTCATCAGTGTCCTAAGTGAAGAATTGCAGTCCTTTATACACATGTTTGAACCCACATCCCTTTAACAAACCATTGAGTTGGGACTGAGACAGCTACATACACTGGAGGCATTAACAAGGAAATTAAGGACAACAGTTAAACCCACTACTCTTTTCAACCCTAGAAGGAATGAAACTAATATCACCCTGAAACCACCTCCCACCCCAAACAGACCCCAGCTTAAACTACTCACTGCTTCTGAAATGGCTTCTAGAAGGGACAAGGGTTTGTGCTACAGTTGTGATGAGATTTTTCTTATGGGGGAGACAGGGGCAAAAATAGGGTTTCCTACATGATCATGACTGAAGAAGAAGAAGAGAGGCACTATATGGAACCCTACACCAACCCTAGAGTTGCAGAACAACAGGATACTGAGTTTATGGAAGAAATTCAAATGTCTCTGAATTCCATTTCAGGGGAAGGGGGAATTACCACCACGAGACTTCATGGATCAGTAGGTAATGAGAGGTTACACATACGGATTGATACTGGTAGTACCCTAAGTTTTATCCGGGAGTCAACTGCTAAGAGATTAGGGTGCATACTAGAACATGCCAAACCAATACTAGTTAAGGTTGCTAATGGGCAAAGAATGTTTAGCTCCACAAGAACACTAGAGTTTAAGTGGAAGATGCAAGAAAATCCTTTTGTTTTTTCACCCAGGGTGTTAGCTAATGAGGGGTATGATCTCATCCTAGGAGGTGACTGGCTGAAATCCTGTACTCCAATTGAGTTTGTCTATGACCATATGACTTTTACTATTACTATGTTGGGAAAAAAAGGTGAAAATACAGGCAATATATTCACCAAGTGAATGCCAGATGATATCTGGCTCCACCTTGTTCAAGATGATCCATCAAGAGATACCATCAAAGGCTGAAGAGATATTCTGGATTAGGGATAAACTTGAATCAATGAGCAGTGTTTCCAAACTAGATGGGTTGCTTGAAGAATTTCAAGATGTCTTTGAGGAACCCCAAGGGTTTCCACCTATCAGAGGGGTGGAACATCACATTGTTTTGAAGGATGGAAGCAATCCTAAATACCAATTCCCCTACAGGGTATCACACAACCAGAAGAATGAGATTAAGAGGATTGTGAAGGAGATTCTGGATTCATGGGTCATACAACATAGTAGCAGCCCTTTTGCTTCCCCAGTTCTCCTAGACATATGGAGGTTGTGTGTGGACTATATGTATTTTAACAGTCTAACTATTAAGCATGACTATCCTATACCTATCATTGATGAGTTATTACATGATCTACATGGTAATGAGTGCTTTTCCAAGATTGATTTAAGGTCTGGATACTTTCAAGTACTAATGAGTCCAGAGGAAAGATACCTTAAAACTTTTAACACACACAATGGGCAATATGAGTTCCTAGTTATGCCTTTTGGATTATGTAATGCACCAGCAACTTTCTAGTCACTTATGAACCAGGTCTTTCAACCCATGCTAAGGAGATCAGTACTAGTTTTCTTTGATGATATTTTGATCTACAGCAAAACAGAGGAGCACCACTACCAAGATTTGAAAGCTGTGTTGACTCTACTCAGGAAACACTCCCTATTTGCAAAGAGAAGCAAATGCCATTATGGCAAAGACAAATTGAGTACCTAGGTCATATTATATCTAAAGAAAGGGTAGCTACTGACCCCAACAAGATAACTAGTATGGTACAATGGCTAAGACCAACCTATATCAAACAACTCAGGGGATTCCTAGGGCTCACAGGGTACTACAGGAGGTTCATCCAAGGATATGGACTATTAAGCAAACCATTAGCCTGTTTTCTCAAAAAAGGGGGGTTTTCTTGGTCTGATGAGGCAGAAACAGCTTTTAACTGTGCTAACATTACAAGATTTCTCCAAGCCTTTCGTCTTGGAAATAGATGCTAGTGGCCCTGGGGTGGGAGTTGTCCTTATGCAAGAGGGTAGGCCTATTTCCTACATGAGCAAGACACTATGCATTAAGAACCAGGGTTTGTCTATTTATGCGAGAGAGTTCCTAGCTATGTTAATGGCTATCCAAAAGTGGAAACACTATTTACAAGGGTATAAACTCATCATCAAAATAGACCAACAAGCTCTTAAACACTTATTGGATCAGAAGATTATGAACCTCATGCAACAGAAATGGATATCAAAGCTATTGGGGTATGACTATGATATTCGGTATAAGAAGGGTATAGAGAAAAAGGTAAAATTTTTGAGTCGAACTTTTTCGCGTTTAAAATAATGAAAAGCTCGTCCGCAAGAGAACGGAGCTATTGTAGGCGATAAGTTGACTCGAGTCGAATCACAAGGAAGACTAATCGGAAACTATTCCGGTGTTCGATTTTATGAACATTACTACGAAATTAAAAACTAAACTAAACTATACTAAACACTCGATCAAATAAAGTTTGAGGTGTTCTAACATCTACGAGCAATAAAATAAAAAGCTTTTAAAAACAATAATAAAAAGCGAGGGTCTAGTGCTCCGGAATCATCTCCACGATCGGAGTTGTCAATCCCGATGGCTCTAAAAGACCCTGAGCACACTAGACCGATACATCTAGCCAACAAGCATCATCATATTCAAAAGCATCACCAAAAGCATGAACATGATCGAATAATAAAAACGAGCCTCAAGCATAAACAAAATCCGACGGAGCAATTAATCATCTAAATAACTAATCTAACATACTATAACGAGAAATCACCATTAAACTACTACAGCAAATGGAAATAATCTACAAACGATATTAACGGTAAAATAACGAAGAACTTCATTAACCAGTCGAAATCTAAAAACCGAAGAACTACATTAACATTAACCAAAGCTAAAACACAAATCAATTACAACTAAGTTCAGAAAACTTATGAACCAGAAAAGCGATGACATCCCAACGATCTTCAGCGTCCAGAACGGTCTCGAACGATGAATGACTTGAAATGACAAAAACGATGAACTATAAACTCTAATTTTKCTTGAATTGAAAGGGTGGCATGAACCGAGGGTCCTCTGCATTATTCTGACCTTTCCCCCTCGTCCCAGCCCTTTGAAAACGAAGAAACCACCGGATTTATATAGAATTTCGAAAATAACCGCTCAAACTGCCAGAGCGTCGACGGTGCGTCAGTCGACGCGAACCAGGCTGCACGCGTCGACAGGCAGTGCGTCGACTGACGGGCCCTAGGATCGACGCTTCAGAACCTTTGCATCGACGGTGCGTCAGTCGACGCGAGCCAGGCTGCACGCGTCGGCAGGCAGTGCGTCGACTGACGGGCCTAGGATCGACGCTTCAGAACATTTGCGTCGACGGTGCGTCGACAGTGCGTCAGTCGACACGGGCGTAGCGTCGACAGTGCATCGACGGTGCGTCAGTCGACGCACCTGCATGGCTTCGGCTTGTCGCTCTTCTTGTTTTCCTCGTTTTGAGCTGAGATATTAACATTAAACAAAATTAGATTATTTCATACAAAATAAAGTAAAAACACATTGAACACCATAAGAAACGAAAAACATAAAAAAGGAAGAAAAACGATAAAAAGATAAACTTAAAACACATAAAAGCACACAACATACGATGCAAAAACACACGAAAATCACATACAAATATGTACAAATCAGTTGATGCCTTGTCCAGACAAGCACCCACTCAGGAGATATCAAAGCTATTGGGGTATGACTATGATATTCAGTATAAGAAGGGTATAGAGAACAAGGTGGCTGATGCCTTGTCCAGACAAGCACCCACTCAGGAGCTCTGTCAAGCTATTTCCACTGCTACACCATCATGGGTCAAACAAGTAGCTTCCAGCTACCCAGATGATCCTCTCTTTACCAAGATATTATTGGCAAAGTCACTGGATACACAATCATATCCAAGATTTGAGCTTCAAGGGGAAATCATCAAGCAAAAGGGGAGAATAGGGGTGGGAAATGATCTTACACTCAGGAAGATTATCCTGAGTGAGATGCATAACATAGCCTTTGGAGGGCATTCTGATATTCTGGGTACCTACAAGAGAGCTAGTAGAATATTTTATTGGCCACTTATGAACAAAGAAGTAGAGCTTTGGGTGAAACAATGTGAAGTATGTGCCAAATGCAAGGCTGAAGGGGGACTCTACCCTGGTTTTCTCCAACCCCTTCCCATTCCCCACCAAGCTTGGACTCACATTTCTATGGATTTCATTGAAGGATTACCTAAATCAGGGGGAAAGGAGGTGATTTTAGTAGTGGTAGACAAGTTCACCAAGTATGGGCATTTCATAGCTCTATCTCATCCCTATACAGCATCTACTGTTGCTAAATTGTTCCTAGATTCTATCTATAAGCTACATGGGCAACCCCTACACATTGTCACTGACAGAGACAAGGACTTTACTAGCATATTCTGGAAGGAGCTTTTTAAAGCAATAGGCAACCAACTGGATTTCACATCTGCCTATCACACAAAATTAGATGGACAAACTGAGAGACTAAACCAATGCCTGGAGAATTACCTCAAGTGCATGGTCCATCAAAACCCTAAACACTGGGCTAAGTGGTTACCTTTGGCAGAGTTTTTGTACAACACAAACTACCATACTAGTCTAAAAGTTACCCCATTTATGGCCATATATCATTATAGTGACACATATCATTATGAATAATCAAGATGCAGCAGATTTTATTCAACAGAGACAGACAATCACACATGAACTCAGGCAAAATTTGCAGCAAGCACAATAGCGCATGAAATTCTATGCAGATAAACAAAGAAAGGAAAGACATTTTGATATAGGGGAATGGGTGTATCTAAAACTTCAACCTTTCAGAAAGCATACTGTTGCACTCAGAAAAAGCCTAAAGCTATCAGCATGATTTTATGGTCCTTGTCAGATTATAGAAAGAATTGGGGAGGTCGCTTACCGGTTACAATTGCCAGCAGAATCCCGAATTCATTTGGTCTTTCACGTCTCCCTACTCGAGAAAAAACTTAGCCCCACCGTATATCCACCTCCTAGCCAAGATCTTCCAGTTGTAGATAATGAAGGCGAGTTCCAAATCACTCCAAATGAGTCAATTGGCCAAAGGGTTGTACGCCGAAAAAAGGGAGAAGTGTGTCAGTTTTTAATTAAATAGTGTAACGGGGAAAGGGAGCAATCTACGTGGGAAGATGAAAAGTACTTACGTAATCTTTTTACAAAGTTTAATCCTTGGAGACAAGGATCTTCAATGGCGGGCGGTATTATCATGGATCGGAAACCGTGCTCGGTGAAATTGGGGGTTAGGGCACATAGCGGGATTAGGGAAGAAGCAGATGAAACGGGTTTTGTTTGTGGAGAAAAAGAAAAGGGGCAAGATTGGTCCGGGTCGGGTGTATCCATTTGAATGTGGAGCATATCACTTTGGAATCCGGACACATGGCATGATCTGAGCAGCGAAAACCATTTAAATGATTTAATCTTAGCAGTTCATTTGGTATGTTTTTATTTGTGATGTTGTTATGCTCCTGTCGGTTTATGCGGATCAATTAGGTTGCTCAATTAGTCCCCCTTGTGGGTATTTATGTATGAAGAAAATGACAAGGAAAGGATATCAGTAAAATTACAATTTCTTCTACCTACTATATTCCTCCCAAAGCAATACTCTACTGCTGCCCTCTATCTCCGTATTACTTAATTTCAGAATACCATTCATACATTCCAAAAATTATACAACAAATAAGAAAATACAACACCGACCTTGTATCGTCAGGCTGTGGGGACTTGCAATACCTTCTTATTATTCCCCCGTATATTGCCTTCGCCATCAATAATTTATCACCGTTTATGCATGCACTGGGTTTTGAAAAAATTTTACATGGTGTATGAAGAGAATTTTTTTTAATGCCAAATAATGAAAAATTAGTTTTGTACAAGAGAAATAATTGTGGCTCGTATATTCTAGAGAAGAAGAAATATCTTAAATTTACACATCCGGTTGAGCGGTTGTTTCGGCATGATTCAACTTAGTCATTGAAAGATTTTGTTTCTTAAATCAAAAATTATGTTTATAGTTTTTATCCTATTCCTTTTTATTTTCTTTTATCTATATTTGTTTTCCTTTTTTTCTTTTTTTCTTTTTTTCTTTTATCTATATTTGTTTTCCTTTTTTTCTTTTTTTCTTTTTTTCTTTTATCTATATTTGTTTTCCTTTTTTCCTTTTTTGAGCATGACAAATTACCTTCTAAATTTAGTATAGTTATAAGCATTTTACACTCTGGAACAATTGATATAAATAAATAAAATGTAATCTTTTTTACTTAATTTTCATATGGAAGAAATCAATTATTTTGTATGTAAGTTAATTCAATAAATTTAATTTCATGAATTGGATTATTTAATGCAACTTTGATTTTCATATTTCATACCAATTGGCTTGGTTCAATCCAAAGTCAAATATATTATCGTAAATCAACCCTAAGTTCACATTTATACTTGGAGTTAGTGTTTGTATGTTTTTTTAAATACTTATGAAGGAGTGGGGTGGAGTGGTTAATAATATTCAAATAAAGTGAAGGGTACATGTAACGAAGTCTAACAAATTCTCTTTTAAATGGCAAATTGTACAACTTGAGTTATATGCTCACTGTTTTTGTTATTTGTATTCTCATTTATAAACTAGGATATATTAATTTAGTAATTAATTAAACCATGTCTTGCGATGATTTTTTTTTGCCGATAAGTAATTCCCCTTACTGGAACAAAACGCTGATTCAGTAATTGGTCAAGCGTCCCTTTTGTTATCTGTATGGCACACGACATGTTGGTCTCTGATACGGACTAAAATAATCATACGTGATTATTGTGTGATAAATGTGAATATTTATGGAAAGCGACCTCATTTCCTAGGGAGGGTGTGCCCCTGGGAGATGGGCGAGCTGTGATGATTTGAGTGGACTATTTGTGAAGAGTAGCGACCTGTAGTATGGGGATGGCTTTTCATATAGGGTCGCGATCTCTTGTGATTTGGGCTGAGTACTTGAGCCCGTTTGTGGATTTGACATACGTGAATTATTATGGGCCTGGTGGGCTGTATGCCCCGGCTTAATTGTGGTATTTATGGAGAAATTTGTTGTTTATGGGAACTTGCCATGTACGAGAAATCCTAATTCTGAGACAGTTATGGAATTATGGTAGGAGAAGGTAACCCTTGCTTGGGAAGGACTTCTCTTGTATCTATAAAAGGGGTGCATACCTCTCATTATTCTAAGCCTATGATATCATTATATTGCATTATTGAGAGAGAAGAAGTGTGTTTTTCGCTTATTAACTTAAGTGTCGGATGGCCTTAACGGGCTCGAAATCCGGCCCGTTCTAGGCGCTGTTTTGCAGGAAGTCGAGGTTGATGGGACGATTGCGGATTCTTTGAAGGTCGTTGTTTCGCGTTTGTAGGTTTTCTAGGTCACTGATCTCTTTTGAGGTTTGTACCCCTTTATTTGGTAGTTCAACTTTTCGAACTYATCAAATTGGCGCCGTCTGTGGGAAAGAGGGACATCGAGTCCTTGAGCGAAAGACGTGAGGTACACAATTTTTGTAGGTCTAAAATCTGACTGCGCAATAAATTTCAAAAATCGTTTTCTACTGTTTCAACCGTTAGATCACGTTGAAATTTTTACAAAACGTCAAGGCCCTTTTAAATTACGTTTTGAACGGTGGAGATCGGATTTTGAGGTGCGAGGGAATTTATATAAATTTTCGATCGAAGCARTTTTTATTTTCGGAAAATCCTGCGCAGTGTTTTTTAAAATATGATTTTGCATAATATAACCGTTGGATCAACTCGAAAATTGAATATGTTAATCTAAACATGTTGGAGTTTAATCTGAACGGYGGAGATCTGATTATGAGTTTGGGAAAATTTTATAACGAATTTTAGATAGATCTGATCCTGTTTCCAAATCCTTCCAAGCAAGGGTTACCTTCTCCTACCATAATTCCATAACTGTCTCAGAATTAGGATTCCTCGTACATGGCAAGTTCCCATAAACAACAAATTTCTCCATAAATACCACAATTAAGCCGGGGCATACAGCCCACCAGGCCCATAATAATTCACGTATGTCAAATCCACAAACGGGCTCAAGTACTCAGCCCAAATCACAAGAGATCGCGACCCTATATGAAAAGCCATCCCCATACTACAGGTCGCTACTCTTCACAAATAGTCCACTCAAATCATCACAGCTCGCCCATC
>BMAC01000149.1:761416-780822 GCA_014905375.1 Phtheirospermum japonicum | reverse complement strand
GATGGGCGAGCTGTGATGATTTGAGTGGACTATTTGTGAAGAGTAGCGACCTGTAGTATGGGGATGGCTTTTCATATAGGGTCGCGATCTCTTGTGATTTGGGCTGAGTACTTGAGCCCATTTGTGGATTTGACATACATGAATTATTATGGGCCTGGTGGGCTGTATGCCCCGGCTTAATTGTGGTATCTATGGAGAAATTTGTTGTTTATGGGAACTTGCCATGTACGAGGAATCCTAATTCTGAGACAGTTATGGAATTATGGTAGGAGAAGGTAACCCTTGCTTGGGAAGGACTTCTCTTGTATCTATAAAAGGGGTGCATACCTCTCATTATTCTAAGCCTATGATATCATTATATTGCATTATTGAGAGAGAAGAAGTGTGTTTTCCGCTTATTAACTTAAGCGTCGGAGGGCCTTAACGGGCTCGAAATCCGGCCCGTTCTAGGCGCTGTTTTGCAGGAAGTCGAGGTCGCTGGGACGATTGCGGATTCTTTGAAGGTCGCTGTTTCGCGTTTGGAGGTTTTCTAGGTCACTGATCTCTTTTGAGGTTAGTACCCCCTTTATTTGGTAGTTCAACTTTTTGGACTTATCAGTCTCCATCTCGGCCATATGCTTCACTTAATTTTCACAATATCTCTGATGTTAATCGAGCTTAATCCTATTTCTTGGTTCTCCAAGAAGCGACATACTATTGCGCATTCGTCTACCGACTCTGAATACCGTGCCATTATTGTTGCTTCTGCCGAGTTAGCTTTGGTCTTTGCTGTCTGAGCTCCATGTAGAACCTTCTTCATCACTTGTTGTTTACACAAACAACATTGGTGATACTTATCTCGGTGTGAACCCGGTGTTTCACTCGTACATGAAACACATGCTATTGATTATCACTTTGTTCGGGAGTTGATTCAGTAATCTCAACTTTGGGTGTCGCAGGTTTCTTCTTTAGATCAGCTTGTCGATGCTACCAAACCTCTCTTTAGTTTGCAGTTGCGTCTTTTGATATCAAACATTGGTGTCATTTGCGAGTCACCATCTTGAGAAAGCATATTAGGATATATTCTTATATTTTTATAGGTTATTGTGTATATATATTTTCCCACATTAATTTTATAAGTTTCATTTCACCTTTATGTAATTGTATATAGTTTTGGTCTTGTGCACAATGAGCTTATTCACTTCAAGAATCTTATATATACTTGTTACTTGTATATTTTTGGCATTGTCTCGTTAGAATCATTCACTGTGATTTTTACATGATCCAGAATCAACTGTTTGTGATAGAATATATGTCAATATATTCTTCTGTATTACTTATATAATATTATTAGGTTCCCTTATTTTATGTTGTGTATATATATGACTTCTCATTTAATGAAACATACGGAGCATTCATTCTTCATGGTATCAAAGGATTATGGTTTCATTTTTTCCCTGTCATTCCGTTGTGCCCTAATATTTGTTTTTCTTCTTTTATCACATATCCCATCAGCCATCATGTCAATCGACCCACATCCGTCGTCTCATCCCAATCACGTCATTTCATCAAGACCTATATTACCTTCACCCTCGAGATGGAGAACATCCTTTACTCTACATGGTCGATACTATTTAAAATCACACTAAGGTACACCAGGTTCTCGATATTATTATTTCTCTATCTATGACTGCAACATCCGCGAAGAAAAGGAAGGTAGTCGATATAGATCTGGATCATCGCGAGCGTATGGACGTTATTGTGCTTCAATGTATCTACGACCCCATATTCAGCGACCTCCTTCACACCATTCCCTATCCCGATGCGTCGGCAATGGACGCTTAGAATAGGCTTCGCGATATCTTTCAGGATAACAAGAGTTTGTGTGCCGTTAGCCTGGAGCAACAGTTCTTACACACTCACATGGAAGATTTTCTAAATGCTACCACATATTTCTAGCACCTCAAAATGCTTTCTGATCAACTCACTAATGTCGCTTCTCCTGTCTCAAATAATTTTCTTATATTGCAGTTGGTTTTGGGCTTCACCGAGGCATATAGGGGTGGCTACCCTAATTCAATAAAGTGATGCCCTCCCATCATTCTACAAGGCCATACCTATGCTTGTATTGTAAGAGATTAGCAATGTCAAATGTGCTTCCATCTCGGCTAACTTTGTCATGCTAGCCACCGCATCAAAATATCCTTATGATTCCCCCTCTTATTCTGACCATAGCATCTCCGCTCTTGTTCACCACCATGGAAGGAAGAACAAAACCTGCTTTGGTGGCAGGAGCCAAGGCCGTGGCATCAGTAACGGTCTTAGCCGTGGTGGATGTTCTGGTGACAATGGGGGTCATAGTGGCTAGTACCACAATTAGTGGCCACAATCACCAGCCTTCACTCAGCAGTCGTGGCAGCCATGTGGTTGGTATCCACAACCTCAGTGGGCCATTCCGCCTTGTTCATATTTGTATTCTAATTGGGCCAGCCCACTAGCCCCAACCAATAGGTCAGTATACTTGGCCCATAACCACAACAGGCTTACAACATCTCTAGCCCATCTGTACCCGGTTACGCTCTGATCAATATCGAGGCAACGATGCATATTCTTAGCCTCCAGCCACCAGAATCGCCTTGGTACATGGACACCGAAGCTACCTCACATATGAACACCACGCAGGGTAGTCTCTCGTCATGTTTCCATTTGAGTAATAATAATAGTATACTTATCAATGGACAAACGATTCTAATTCATGATTATGGTCATTACCACCCTCATTTCGGCATGCGTCATTACCACCCTCGTTTCGGCATCATGCTCTCCAAATGGCTACTTACCACCTTAACATACTTCCAAGCAAAATCTTAGCATATAACTCTCCACTTAAACTTTTATATCAAAAAGACCCATCTTACCTTCATCTACGAGTGTTTGAATGTCTATGTTACCCTCGTTTTCTATTCTTAGGTTATCCCTCAAATCATCGAGGTTATAACGTTTCAACTTCTCTACTAATAAAATAATCCTTAGTCGTCATGATATATTCGGTAAGACATAATTTCCATTTGCCCATTTGCATGGCCCGTCACATCCTACTTATATTTTTTTATATGACCATATTTTCCCTCGCTTATTCCATCACAAAACTACCCACTTCAAAAACACACCCACCACTCACTCGACAAGCCGTACGTGATCCCAATCAGCCCAACTACAGTCCCCCATTAATGAACTAGCTCCCTTTGGTGGACCTGATAAAACACTGGCCCACTAATTACTGCCTCGAATAGCTCATTAATCTAGCCCACTCTAGCACCTAGTCCATCCAGCTCCTCCTAGCTTACTCAGCAGCCCAATTCTGGGTCACTGACCCAACTGCACACTACTATTCATTTCTAGTCCACTCCGGTTCCATCCTCTCGTCCAATCACACATAGCCACCACGAGAAGTTTCAAGCCAAAGCCTTTGTATAATCTACATACAATGGTTTCCAAGTCTCCTCTACCCCGTACTCCATTAGATGTTCTTCATGACCCAAACAGGAAATTGGTTATGGCCGATGAATATAATGCTCTTATTAAAAATAAGATGTGGGAGTTGGTGCCCCATCCTTTCGACGTTAATATTATTCAACCTATGTGGATTTTTCGATATAAAGAACATTTTGATGGTTATTTTGAGAGGCACAAAACCCATCTTGTCGGTGATGGTAAAACTTAGCAAGTGGGTGTTGATTGCAGGGAAACATTTAATTCGGTGATTACACCGGCGAGCATTCGTAAAGTCCTCGATCTCTCGTTGTCCAATTCATGGCATATTCATTAGCTTGATGTGATGAATGCTTTCCTCCACATTGGTCTAAAGGAAACAATGTATATGCATCAACTCATGGGGTTCAGGACCCGACACATCCTGATTATGTATGCTTGCTAAAAAAGTCCTTGTACGACTTCAAGCAAGCTCCACGCACTTGGAACAAATGATTTGCTGATTATGTGGCTTCCATTGGTTTCACTCATATTACTTCCGATCATTCTTTCTTCATCTACCGAAGTGGTACGGATATGGCGTACATTCTCTTGTACGTTGATGATATTATTCTCACCGCATCTTCCCTCGCATGTCCATTATGTCTATGTTGAGTTCTAAGTTTGCTATGAAAGACCTCGGACCCTTGAGTTATTTTTTAGGCATCGCTATCACTCGCCACACCAGTGGTCTCTTTCTCTCCCAACGAAAATATGTCGTCGAAATCATAGACCGTGCAGGTACGTCATCCTACAAGCCCACATCCACCCCGGTTGACACGAAACCAAAGCTTTGTGCCGCTTCTACTAGGGGTGAGCGGAATCGGGTACCCGATCAATTTTCTTGGAAACGATACCGGAACCGGTCAAAACCGGGTCCAAGAAAAAAGAACCGTTCCCGGAACTGGGACTAGCCGGGTCCAAGATTTTTGGAACTGGTCCCGGACCCAGTGGGAAACGGTTTCGAAATCGGGTACCCAGTACTTGTTTGAGTATATTATTGAAAAACAAATCTTAGTGCATAATTAATTATATAAATAAACTATAATAATAATAATAATAGTTAAATTAATATTTATAATAAAATAACAATTAAACATGACTGATAATAGACAATTAAAAATTATGTTTTCTTAATAATTACTATATATTAAGACAAAAAACAGATCCCATAAATATATAACTATTAATTAATTTCTATATTAAAGACTTGGTATTGGGTACCCGGTTCAAGAACTGGTACCAATGGGTAATCCCGGAACCGGGTACCCGGTGGGTACCGAGTCTCGAAAGTGTGGACCCATAACCGGAATCGGTCATAACTGGTTCCAAAATTTTGGAATCAGAACCGTAACCAGCGGGTCCGGTTCTGGGGCTGGACCCGGCGGGTCCCATGCGGTTCCGGGTCCGGGATCTGGTACCCGTTATTTCTGCTCACCCCTAGCTTCTAATGCACCGTATTCGGATCCTTCACACTATCGAAGACTCGTCGGTGCCCTTTAGTACTTAACTATTACGAGGCCCGATATATCAGTAAATCTTCTTGTTCATGCATACACCGCAAGAGATCCACATGCGGGCGCTTAAGCGCATCATCTGTTACGTTCAGGGTACCTTGGATCTTGATTTACACCTATTCACATTTTCAGATTGCCGATATCTTTATGAAGGGCTTAGCTTTAGTCTTATTTGAGGACTTTCGAGACAGTCTCACCGCTCATTCTCCTCCCGTTTCGACTGCGAGAATATAATAGAATATATGTAAATATATTTTTCTATATAATTTATGTAATATTATTAAGTTCCCTTATTTTATGTTGTGTATGTTGGGTTGTGGAGCCTGAAATACTGTACATCCAAGCCCTCGTCCATGGAAATCTAACTAGGATTTTCTTGTTATAAATAGTCTGATTGTGTAATTGTAACCCTATTTCAAATATTATTATAGTACAGACTTTTGGCTTGGCAGTGCCCCCAGACGTAGTCAATATCTCTTTCTGACGGGTAAACAATTTCTTGTGTCGTTTTTATTACTTCTCTTTTTCATCGTATTTCTTCTAATCCTAACAGTGTATATATAGAACTTCTCACTTAATCAAACATAGAGATCATTCATTCTTTCAGTTTATATAATTCAATTATAGTGGTATATGCTAAACTTTGGTCTACATATTTGGTCACCCTGCTCAACCTATTTATAATTTCGTGAATAAAACTCAAGCTCACATACAGATGAATATACGTCTCAAGTAAATTCTGAAACGTCTACGTTAGAAAATAATCTTCTGAAACTTCTACATCATAATGTGTGTGGCTCTGATGCTGCACTTAAATTGAACCACCCATGTACAAATGAATGGAGATGGTCATTATCGATAAGACGGGCCCACTGGGCCTTGCAACAGTAAGTTGGGCCTTAGTATAGTCAATATATCGCATACATAAACCCACATCACTGTAAGTAAGACCAACTATTATTTCTTAAAAAGAAAGAAAAGGATTAGCAATATAAATCAAGTGTAGTTAAACAATTAAACATATACTCCCTCGATTTTAAAATAAATATTATTTTAGAGAATCAATTTTATTACAAATTAAATGTCGTTTTAAAATTTTTTACCACTTTATTCCATTCTTATCCCCACTTATTTTAAAAAATATAAACAAATTTATGGTAATAGAATAACTAAAGGAAAATAATGAAAGTAATTAAATAAGAATATTATTAATTTATTGAGAATATACTGGTCAAATACTATGTTACTTAATTTTGAACAAAAACTCTGAACGACAGTTATTAAGATACAGAAGAGTAGATTATAATTAACAGATTATCCACATCAAACTAATTATTACGAACAAGACATGTAAAAATTCCATTCACGTACTTATATTCGAAGTGTAATAAGCTTTTCTAATAAGAAGTTCAAATAATTACTAAAAAGTTTCTAGACGATATGCGATAGAATAAACACGAAACAAATACTACTTGGCTAATGAAAATCCATGTGGAAAAGCAATATGCATAAATTAGGTAAGATAAGTTTTGTCCCTGAGCTCGTGCAGGAGACCCAATCCCAAGATGTTATCACATGCCCTAAACCAAATTAATTAATATAATAATCCTACACACCACTGCGTGCGAATATTCGATAATTGCATCTAAATAATTAATTAAAGGTTTATAGATACGTGAACATATGAATCCCCTATTAATGGTTTATCTAATCAATCGTGTTAGTTATTTTAATCCATAAGCATGTGGCCATAGGCTTTGAATAACTTGGGGCTTTGGGTTTGAAAACCATGAAACCTTGTGTTGCGTGTGCAATTCTCCCGATACCAAATACTACAAATTAGGAAGAGTTTTCACACACTTCTACTCTACTCCGAAATTTCTGAGCAACCCAACTTTGCAAAATGACATTAATAGCTCTTGCAACCTTGAGTCACTTTATTTAAGGGTAACAATTCCTGATATGTTATAAGCGACTTAGACAAAGTTGGATTGAACCCGTAGAGAGATTAGGTTATGATTGAGTTCAAATGACATGATTAACCTATTTCACTGAATTGTGTTGTTTTTGCAATGTGTTTGATTGATAGAACATATGGTAGCTAAATTTTAAAGAGCATTACTATTAAATGAATGTATATATAATTTTTCAGATAAAAACAACTCATAAAACACATAAAGTAACAATAGACCGAGTTAATCAGATAAAATATAAAGTTTATTTCGAATTGACAGGAAACACAAATAAATAATGAGTATGTTCAAAAATCTTATACATATAATTTATATAATTTGGTCAGGTAAGAGTTGTGAAATATGATAAATAAAATGGGATTTATGTCTGGGCGGAAATTGAGAGAGAATTGTCACCCAAATTCAAATACTCAATATAAAGGAATAATTTTTTATTGCCTCCATGTATGCAGTTTTTTTCACTTTGCCCCCGAGATATTTTTTGTTTTACTTTGCTCCTGATGTACAATAATTTTCGACGTTGCCCCCAAATTTTATGTCTGGCGGAATATTCTTTCTAAATTCCATCGACGGGCAGCTGGGGGCAGAGTGAAAGAATTTTATAATTTGGGAGGTAAAGTGTAAAAAATCTTATAGTTTGGGGGGCAATTTAAAATAATATAAATATTAAATTTTTATTTTAAAATCTTATATTTGGAAAAAATATATAATTCTTATCTTATACTCACACATACACAAAGTTGTCAATACAATTCCAATTAAAAAAATCATAAATTTCCAATTAATATTTATAATTTTCTAAATATAAATATTGTCAATACATCTTTTATATTATTAAATATGAAACACTTGACTAAGTATTATGTAAATTATTAGGCTAAGTAACATAATAATATATTATTATGTATTATGATTGAACAAAATAAAATAAAAGTGTATTTCGTATATGCATTATAATATTATGATACGAAAAATAAAGTTATCATTCGATATTATTATTTGTATAAAAAGTGTGATTAAATAATATAATAATCATGAGTACATTATTATATATAAGTTTATAATTATCGAATGATTAATATAATTAAAATCTTGATATTATAAGATTTTAATTATATTAATCATTCCATAATTATAATCTTATATAATAATTAATGTACTCATGATTAATATAGTATTTAGTCACACTTTTTATAAAAATAATAATTTCGAATGATAATTTTATTTTCGTATTATAATAATTGACATAATACTTAGTCATGTGTTTAATAATTAATAATATAAGAGATGTATTGATAATATTTATATTTAGAAAATCATAAATATTAATTGAAAATTTTTGGGCTTTTTTTTAATTTAGAATTGTATTGACAACTTTGTGTGTGTGTGATATAAGAAAAAATTATACTCCCTCCGTCCCACAAAGATAGTCCACTATTCTATTTTCGCCCGTCTCACAAAGATAGTCCAGTTACCATATTTAACATATCATTAATTTTTCATTTCCACACATACCCTTAATTAATATTCTTGAAATACTAGTTTTATACCTTGTAAATTGAGAATTGATGATTACAATGCAAAATCTTACTATTCCAATAACAAATATACTAATTCCAACACTGATTTCTGTGATTATTAATTGACATTAATAAATTCAAGAATGGTATAATTGGAAAACACTAACTAAATTAATGACTTAACTATATAAACTACCAATTTCTTAATCTATGTGAAACCAACCGTAAGACCATCAAATTGAGACGGAAGGAGTATATATTTTTCAAATATAAAATTTTAAGACAAAGATTCAATATTTATATTATTTTAATATGCCCCCCAAACTATAAGATTTTTTACATTTTACCCCCTAAACTATAAAATTCTTTTACTTTGCCCCCTATCTTCCCATCGATGGAATATAGAAGGAATATTCCGCCGGAAATAAAATTTTGGGGGGCACGTCGAAGATTATTGCACATCAAGGGGTAAAATAGAACAAAAAATATTTGGAGGGGCAAAGTGAAAAGAACTGTAAATATTGGAGGCAAAAAAAATTCCCACAATATAAAAGTGTATTATAACTTACTTCTTGACTAAATTTATAAAATGCAACATTTGTATATTCAGAATGTTGTCGCATAGAAGTAATATCATTTTATAACTTTAGTTGAACCGTTTGTAGAATGTTACTGTAAAAGGTAAATATTTTTATTATATCATATTGATCGGTCATGAATTGTTTGATATCATGTATTATAATTAATTGATTTTTATATACCGAAACTATGATATCATTTATATTTTTTTAATATGGTGATGAATTAGTTATAAATTCGGAGCCGTTAGTCCGACCGTGCCCATTGTAAAATATAACGTTATGATAAGCTTGACATAGATGGATTACAATTTTACATAATTGGGACTATAAACAATTAATTCAACTTAGAAGAGGTCCAAATTTGTCTCTTGCAGTTTGAGCTTTTTTTTTTTTTTTTTTTTCTTTATTGTCTCTTTTTGGGCATGGAACGTCTGAGAAATAAAGCGCACCACAAACAATAGAGCTAAAATCAATGCATATTTGAGCTAGAATGGTTAATTCTTAACTAAATACATAAGAGTTGTAAGTAACACTGCATATGATGATGAACTGTGCAAAGTACCCAAAAAATAAAAGGCTCATAATAGACAAAGTTAAATTCCTGATAAAATACAGCACATATTAAAGGCTAGTAGAACTTAGAAGCATTTAACTTTGATTATTATAATAGAGTTTGAAACCTATATATTGTTCTTTTACAATCTCACTTTGCATATGACCAAACTTTTGTCATCTTTAGGTCGCCAAGCCAACAACGATCTTGATATAAACTAAGTTGCTTAAAATAATAATCCCATCTTCCAAAGGCATTGCCACTAATTAATTACATTTTTTTAGTAATTCTCTAGCAAGATTTGATTGTTTATTTTTTGTTAACCTGGGGCTTTGGGCTTGTATATTACTAAAAAATTGGTTGTTGTTGGGTGATTGTTATAATTAGTTGAAGCCATGAGTGGTGCTCTAATTCCAACCAAATAAATTATTCAATAACAAATCTTTGGAAGTTGGTCCAAAGGGTCAACCTTATCAGCCTCATTCTCCAGGCCTGAGTTAATCCAGGTTAGCTTTGGAACTATATTTCTATAAATAATAATAATTATTAAAGCCAGGCCAAAAAGAACAAAATAAAAGGGACCAAAATTTTCTTGTGGTCACGTGCCATGTGGGGTGAGAGACATCAAGATTCAATTCAAGAAAAACATTTAAGATTAAATGCAATTTGTCAAATGGACAGCCAAACGTACAAGATCTTTTTTCCCCTTCAAATAGCTGGACCACTGGGCTTTTTTTTTTTTTTTTTTGATCTTCTGATTTTGAGAAAGTTGTGGTAATAAATTTCACTATAACCACATGCTAGTGTTTGAAGAATTTTGGTCAATTGGGCCTTTTTTTTTAGAAATTTATGCAAGTGGGTCTCTTTCTATGCGGAATTTACAAGTTTTGTGATGTAATCAACTTACATTTATTTGCATAAATGTATGTATATTGGATTAATCTTAGATCTCATAACCTGCCTTAATCCTTGAAAGTTGAAAGAATGTAAATAGCAGGACTCACCCTACCCTAACTCAGGGTAGCCAGCACGCCCTAGCGGAATTGAAAATTAATTATTTTATTTTTAACCCACTTTTATTTTTCCTATCAAAATAAATATGAATTTTTTTATTTTCTTTTTATAAATTTTATTACTCCCACTTAGCTGAATTAAAAAATAATTATTTCACTTCTAACCCACTTTTAGTTTTTCCTATCAAAATAAATGTGATTCTTTTTGTAATTTTATTACTCCCCAAAATATTGAGGTGGCACAGCTACTTGTATGAGAATTGACCCCGGTTCAATGTGGTAATTTACGAAATGAAATGAAAGCATGTTCTAAATATTGTGTAATAACCTACCCAAAATCGACCCGAATTGCAATTCTTGCCAAATTAACTACCTTAGTTGGTGGGGTGTGAGATTAGTCGCGAACACAAACCAAAGAGATAACATTGGATGAGGAATACTAAATATAGAGAGAGAGAGGGAAAATGAATGAAAGAAATAATTGTGGCAAGCCCTAGATAAGCTTGGAAAATGTGGAGCCTAATTTACTATTCTAACAAGACACCCCAGCTTGATGTTATGTAAATGAATTTGACCAAGAAATATATCAATAAATGAACAATCTGATAAGACATGCCTTTGGGATTACACGCTTCTTTAGGGAGAAAGAAGCCTAATAAATGGAGTGTTTTTTTTTTTTTTTTTTTCTTCGCTTCTCTTGTTTTATACTCCATTTTTGCTCAAGCATCGATACCCGTAGGTTTTATGATGTTCTTCTTTGGACACAATTAATGTATACAAACAGAAGTCTCACCATTTCAGTGCACAAAGGGCATATACACACTAGTTATAATAAGAATTTATTTGGTTAAATATGTGTTTGTGTTTTCCCAATGCAAGTGTGGTTTTCCAATATTGCTGCCTTGGGAATTAAATGTATTCCCATTAACAGTGCTATTTTCTCCTCCCAAATCTCTTCTCCCGAACCTAGATGATGCAGTAATTGTAGAGTATTTATTTTATAACCAAACACTTATGTTAGGTCATATTAATGAGTCATGATCCGTTACGTTATCTGATTTGATACTATAATTTATTAATTTTTGTATTGTGATATATTGGTTTTTGTAATGTAAAGTATTAGTTTTTCATAAATATTTGATTCGTGCCATGATATATTATTGTACTGTAATGTTTTTGTACTATGATATATTGGTTTTTTATTATAATGTATTAGTTTTTGCACTATAATTTATTGATATGAAATTTTGGCCTAACGGATGATCCGTTAATTCGGCCTAACAAGAGTGTTGCCTTATTTTATAAGATACGAAATTTATTAAAAAGGAGAAAAAAGTGCAAAAATATACTGATCCTAAATCGATCAGCTAACTCAAAAATTAAAATAAAATTTAATCACGTAATTTAAAAGTCGTACGTTGAATTTTCGATGATTTTCGACGAACTTGATTTGAGTGTGTTTTAAATGCATGGATATTGTCTTGCAAATTGTATAAATACTTTGTGGTAGAGGTTGTCGAGTCATCCTTCAACAAGAGATTAAATGGCACAATAATAAATGGTGTACCAAAAAATTATTAGATTGCCCTTTTCTATGTCCTCCTCGTCTGAGTAGTCACCCCAACGCTTACACCATTGTCGTCATCTTAATTGAAGCATAAGTAGGAGCAGTCGAGTTAATTATCTCCTGGGGAGAATGTAAGACCAAGGGTGTTTGTTTGTCGTCCGTCACCTTGTCCGTAGAAATATACATGACCGTCGTGGTCAAACTGGCGATGGGATCATACATCACAATTGAAGAGGAGCTACCATCAAGTCAAATAGAGCACCTGTGGGCTAGAAGAGCACTCGTGGGCGGTGCATGTTGAAGAAAAGCACCGCAAATCGATGGGAGATTGCTGTCGAGCCGAGCATTCGGGTCGGGACAAGGGACTCGGGCAAAGGTGGGGCATTCTTCAATACAACTGATACGACATCAAATATCCAGGTCGGTATGCACATCAAATTAGGACGGCTAAATAAGGGAAGCGGCCTCTTTTAAAGGAATTATCGAACTCCTATAAGTTGAAATGACATTAATGTCTCTAAATTAGGTTGGCTGGAAGAGATGGGTTTTATATGGTTATGGTATGGGCCCTAGTTGGATGGTATGATATGGCATGGTATGGGCCCCGACAGGATGGGTATGTGATGGTTTGGCCCATGATTATTACGATAACTTAACAAAATATGAGGGTTCTAACGATTATGGTAATTTGACTTAAAGGAGAAGTCCTAATTAATATTCGGTGGATTAATTATGTAATTATGGTGTGAATAAGAGACGAAAACCCTAAATTGGGAGCACGTCACTTGTTTATATAAAAACACATGCCTCACTTCTATTCTAAGTTGATTTATTCCTAGTTCTTGAACTCTCGTTCATCACTATATAAGGTTACTGACTTAAGTATTAGAAGGGCTATGTTGGGGCTATCTGGCTTAGATTTTGTTTTGTAGGTCGCTTAGGTTGGAGAAAGCATTTCGGAGCTCAGCGACCTATCTCCTCGGTGAGACAATATTTTTGTTCGCATCAAATGGTGACGTTTGTGGGAATACGAGGGACAACAAGTCCATGAGAAAAAGACGTGAGAGTAAACCAAAAAAATCATGAAGGAAGAAACATAACACCACAAGTCCTGGATTTCAGCTCGACGTTAGGCCAAAGTAAGAGACAAGAGAAGGAGACACAACCTAAATGTGTTAAGACGCCACTGTGGAATAAGAAAGAACAAGTGACCATGGAGACACCACCATCAACAACAAAGGAAAAGGAAAGCAGAAAAATTGGGGGAAAGAGTAACCCCCTGAAGTAATAAGGCAGAGGAAGATCAATCTGGGGACCAATGGAAAGAATTACCAGAGCAGTGGCATGTCACATTAATAAGGTCTTTCTCCAAAGATTGTTGAACGCGGTTCCCATTGATAAGTTAGAAGAAATCATAACTGGGGTAGACGATAATAATAATGAGGCAGAACTTGCAACTGGAGGGGGTAAGAAAGAAGAATATAGGCCGAAAACACTTACTGCGCCCAGAGAAAGAGCAGAGAGAAAGAATCGTGGATGCCTGACCCAGAACTAATGCGAGCATAAAAAAGATAGTGACCTCAGAGGAGGTATTCGTCATAAGAGGAGGAAAACGAAGATAGCATTCCAATTTTGGGCGGTAAAACACAAGGAAGTAGATACCAACAAAATCATTTACGACGAGAGACAGAGGAAGATGAGGATGAGGTGTTACCAACATCTCGGGCAATGAGAGACATGCAGGAGAAAGTGCGAGCACTTCAAAGACAGGTCGCAGGGGTGGATCATCAAGAGTCAAGAGGTCATTTGTTCTCTAAAGATATATTAAGGGCGGCTTTACCCCGGGGATATAAAGGGCTACACTTTTATTACGAAAGGTTTTTGGATTCCACGCAACATGTGCAAAGTTTTGAGAATGAGACGACCTTACAGATGTACACAGACGTTGTGGCATGTAGAGCATTTATGTCTACCTTATGAAAACCGGCGCAGGATTGGTTTCATCAGCTCATCTCGAGGAGGGTCACGAGCTTCGAGATATAAGGTCGTCCTTTTTTACACACTTTGATGGTGCGAAGACAAAAAAAAAACATATATGTCGCTCTTTTAACTGGTGCAGCAACCTGAGGAAACTTTGAAGGAGTACGTATCCGGATTTACCAAAGGTACCTAAAACAGCAAATGATATAAAAGTTCGCATGTTGAATCAGGGGTTAAGTATGGGGGGTTTGAGAACCTCGTTGGCTAAGCGACCGGCATTTACATTTGAGCAAGTGTTAGACCAATGTAGCAAATACATCCATGTGGAAGAGGCAGGTGAGGAAGATCATATGTGTTTTGGAGGAGAGGTCGGGGATCTGGAGAAACCACTGGAAAGAGGCTAGAACCTATAAGGGAAGTACGACGATCAGTAAGGGCGATCATGTCACCAGGCAGAAGAGTAAAATCAAGGAGTTATAGAAGAATTTAAAGGGGGGAACCATACTTCATACCCTTGACAATGTCGCGAGATAGGGTAATCATAATTATGGAGAGACAGGTGCCCGACACCATTAGTTGGCGCGAAAAGTATACATAAATACCCACCAACCCAAGATCATGGTTCTTTTGAAAGCTTCATAATAATTATGGGTATTCCAAGGAAAGGTGTCGACGTCTAAAGGAGGAGATAGAAAGATTGATTAATGAAAAGGGTCATTTACAGGGGTAGAGCATCTCTAGATCAGAGATAGGCCTTGCCTGGATCTCCCCCAGGAGTAGTCACAGGTGAAAGTATAAAGGACACAAGAAGAATAGAGAAGATCGGAGCAAGGTGGCGGGGCTGGAAAGAATAGAAGGCAAATAAACATGATTTTAAGCGGGCCAACAGATGGAGATTCGAACAATGCCAGAAAAAAATATGTAAAGGCAGCTCACCCTAGACCTATGGAGGTTACTGCCATTAATAGACGGCCCCCACCCACAGGGCCAGTCATTTATTTTAACCCGTGAGACATGCGAGGGATGCAAGTTGAACATAATGATGTGCTAGTGATCCGGACAGAAGTTGTCAAATATGACGTAGGAAAAGTATTTGTGGATAATGGAAGTCGTTCAACATTCTATATAAGGAATTCTTGGAACCGATTAATCTCAAGGTAGAAATAAGGTCGTTGAAGACACCGATGTATGCTTTCAATGAACACAAGTTATTACAGAAAAGGATGTAGTCTTGCCAGTTATTTGGGGTGTCGGCGAGCTACGGGTGGAAAATAGAATAAAAGTTCTTAACCATAAAATCCAACTTAGACTACAACATAATATTAGGGCAACCTACCCTAAACGAGTTCCAGGCAGTTACATCCACCTGTCACATGAGCATAAAATATTCGAGAGGAGATAAGGTCGGAGAAATAGTATCGTATCATCAGGCCGCATGGTCTAGTTATCAAATGATAGTAAGAAAGGGAATGGGAGAATGAAAGAGGGAGAGAAGTGGAGAAATTCATGAAGGGATCTTAAGCGACAAAGAATTGTGGGAAGAAGATAAGTTTGTCCGACCTCATGAAGAACTTATGGAGATCAAGTTAAAAGATAGCATACAAGAATATGTGACAAGGATAGGTAGATAGTTACCATATGACATAAAAAAGGAGCTCGTGGCCTTACGGAGAGACAAATAGTTCTATAATTTCAATGTAAAATTTCACTAATATTTACTCATTTTACTTCTAGATTATATCATTAGAAAGACAAATGTAGAAAAATCGGTAAGAATAATATGATTGTTGTGAAATAGAGAGAAGGGAGTAATATGTGAGGAAAGAAAGATAATGGGTGATCTTATTATGAGGACTAGAGCCTCTTATTTATAGGTACAAGATTAGGGATTAGGGTATAATGGTCATTCACTAATATATAACTACAACACTCCCCCTTGAATGACCTTAAAATTCTACCTCGTTAAAATATTATTAGCAAAACCCAATGAGACAAAACCTTATCGAATGAAAAAGAGTACAACGCTACTCCCCCTGAAAACCTTCCATGTATATTTTTGAGTCGACGCATGTCAATTTTCTGTACCAATTTTCTAAATAATGATGTTGATAATGTCTTCGTAATAAGTCCACCAAATTATCACTTGATTGAATTTGTTGGATATCATGTCACCACTCTTTTGGAGATCTTATGTGTAGAAGTTGGGAGATATATATTTTGTCTTGTCACACTTTATATAGCCATATTCGAGTTGTGTGATACACGTATATCTTTTCACATTTATTGTGTACAAGTTCTGTCTCATTAAAACTTTCCCAAAAAAATCCCGTGGGACAAAACTAATCGAAGGAAAAAGAGTACAACTGCTCTCACTGGCTTCAGTCGATAGAATTTCTCGAGTTCATCATCTATCTATCTTCAAACTTTGAAGTATAATATGATTTATTAACTCTTCATGAGTTTTACACCATATGTTGATGTTTATACAACATTATTATGCAAAGAACATGTCTCATCAAAAACTTTCAAGGAAAAACCGATAGGAAAAATAAAAGTGAAGGAAAAAGAGTACATTATTCTTTGAAATACTTACCATAAGTATTACTTATATTCTATGGATTCTTGTAAATTCCAAACATTAAATTGATAGTACTAAATCCTGATGATTCTAAAGTTAAATTGATTCTATTTGATATATAAATAGATATTGTAGTTAAAATATTGAAGAATCATATATATTGTTGTCTCATATATTTTTCAAAGTTTATTGAACTCTTGAAATAGTAAAAATATTAACAATATCACAAGTAGACTTTCTATAATTATCTTGTTACAATTTATAATATTTCTTTAATAAGTCGGGCACAGTGGTTGGAAAGTAAAGATAAACCTCAAATAATTTGAGATGCTCAGGGTTCGAACCCTTGTCAACACCCTTATAAAGGGTTAGTGATACCACTTGAGCTACAAGCTCTTGGTGATACAATTTGGAATATAAATCAACCACGAGTTAGATTTTTACTTGAAATATTCATAAAATTTGAGATAATTTATTGTCGAATTAATTTATACTATAAACTTGTACTAACTCAAATATTCTTATATTGACCCGAAGTTCAATAAAAGTTCTAAAGGAGTTAGAAACTACTTTTCATTTTTAATCCAAAGTTCAGTATTATCATGATTTGGCAAGGCATATGACCATGTCAGTTTATTAATTTCTCAAGAGTATGAAGATTCTTCTATTTATTTGTAATGCTACATGTTCTCAACAAAATTAACCTTAAATTATTAATAGTTTAATTGGAATTATGTTCCAATAATATTAATATTTCTTATTAAGGGGTGAGATCTTTGGACCCACTCACCCTCCATGTTGACTTCTGGATATTTGGATCCACTAGAAGATCGCATGGGTTATTATCTCATAACCAGAAATTTATGAGAATATTTGCTCGATTGGCTATGAGAGCAAAGTGCTGTATGTATCTAATAAAGACACTTATCATTTGCTAGTTAATGTATATTCAAAAGTTATTGATGATTTATATTCAGTTGACTATGGTTGACAAAAGAAATTGATATGCCTCATGATATTTGTTATATCATTTGATGAGGATAATTTTTGTAGTATGTGAAATGAGTATTTCACTAGTTTCAGTAGATATGCCAAATATGAAAGTACATGTGATACGCCTGTCTATGACTTTTAGTCAGAACCCTCCATCAAAAGTTAAATAAGTGTGAAATTGTAATCGCCCCACCACTTGTAAAATTGGGTAGAGAATACTGAGAACATATCACATAAAGATAAAAAAAAATCATAATTTATTAGTTATTGTACAATAAACAATATTCTCTGCATTAGGGGGGAGTAGGAATATGTCATGGTAACCAAAAATAGAAATACATAAATATAATCCTGGCAAAGTTTAAAGCAAACCTGAAGTTTGTAGTAAAATTTTGCATTTTAAATTACTGACTATGAGGTTATCAATGGTTTTCAAGTTTAAAGGCTCAAACTTGATAGTTATATAAAATCTTATAAGAGGGTTAAGATAGCATGTCTGGAGCATGGTAACGATTGATTCCAATATTTATCATTTATATGGAGTTATTATTCGTGTTGGTCTTCTAACTAAACGTTATACTGCAGTAGAGTAAATAGACATAATAAATCATAAACGCTTGAAAAGGTTTAGGTACTAATTCAAGAATAAAGAGATTTCGATACGTTATGTCTATAATTAAATCAATCAATAAGAAAACTTGTTGACTATATTTATAATCATGAGCTCAATGATGGCGGTAATGATATTTTGAATTAATTAAAAGTTATTAACACAATTGTTTAGCCAAGATAGAATATGAAATCTTATATATTGCTACATGCTGAACTAGAAGTTCATTCATATGAAATATGTAGTCAATAATATATAACCAAGATTTAGACTGCAAGAGCATTCGTGTACATGGTGGGTGATATTGAAACTTGAAACTTCATTCAACCGACAATATAGAACAATATCATATGAATAAAATCCTAGAAGAGTTTTAATTTGAAGCATATTTATAACATTGTCAGTTAATATGATGAGATATGGATTGTACTATTTTCCCCTTAACTGGGGTTTTGTCCCATTGGGTTTTTCTAATAAGGTTTTTAATAACATTATGCGCATATTCAAAGAATAATGTACTTTTTTTTTTTTTTTTTTTTTTGAGAAAGATAATGAGTGATAAGAACTAGACTCTCTTATTTATAGGTACAGGATTAGGGATTAGGAGTACAATGGTCATTCTCTAATATATAATTACAACAATGATCGCTTAATTACATTCCAAAGAATATGTACATAAACTAACAAAGGATTGGGGGGGGGGGGGGGGTAGGTAGCATTGGCAACTCCTACCCAATTGGAGGGCAAAATGTACATCTGGCCTAATGATGTACAATAACTAATAAATTATGATTTTTTTTTATCTTTATGTGATATGTTCTCAGTATTCTCTACCCAATTTTACAAGTGGTGGGGCGATTACAATTTCACACTTATTTAACTTTTGATGGGTACAATAACTAATAAATTATGATTTTTTTTTATCTTTATGTGATATGTTCTCAGTATTCTCTACCCAATTTTACAAGTGGTGGGGCGATTACAATTTCACACTTATTTAACTTTTGATGG
>BMAC01000149.1:737000-761391 GCA_014905375.1 Phtheirospermum japonicum | reverse complement strand
AATAAACAATATTCTCTGCATTAGGGGGAGTAGGAATATGTCATGGTAACCAAAAATAGAAATACATAAATATAATCCTGGCAAAGTTTAAAGCAAACCTGAAGTTTGTAGTAAAATTTTGCATTTTAAATTACTGACTATGAGGTTATCAATGGTTTTCAAGTTTAAAGGCTCAAACTTGATAGTTATATAAAATCTTATAAGAGGGTTAAGATAGCATGTCTGGAGCATGGTAACGATTGATTCCAATATTTATCATTTATATGGAGTTATTATTCGTGTTGGTCTTCTAACTAAACGTTATACTGCAGTAGAGTAAATAGACATAATAAATCATAAACGCTTGAAAAGGTTTAGGTACTAATTCAAGAATAAAGAGATTTCGATACGTTATGTCTATAATTAAATCAATCAATAAGAAAACTTGTTGACTATATTTATAATCATGAGCTCAATGATGGCGGTAATGATATTTTGAATTAATTAAAAGTTATTAACACAATTGTTTAGCCAAGATAGAATATGAAATCTTATATATTGCTACATGCTGAACTAGAAGTTCATTCATATGAAATATGTAGTCAATAATATATAACCAAGATTTAGACTGCAAGAGCATTCGTGTACATGGTGGGTGATATTGAAACTTGAAACTTCATTCAACCGACAATATAGAACAATATCATATGAATAAAATCCTAGAAGAGTTTTAATTTGAAGCATATTTATAACATTGTCAGTTAATATGATGAGATATGGATTGTACTATTTTCCCCTTAACTGGGGTTTTGTCCCATTGGGTTTTTCTAATAAGGTTTTTAATAACATTATGCGCATATTCAAAGAATAATGTACTTTTTTTTTTTTTTTTTTTTTTGAGAAAGATAATGAGTGATAAGAACTAGACTCTCTTATTTATAGGTACAGGATTAGGGATTAGGAGTACAATGGTCATTCTCTAATATATAATTACAACAATGATCGCTTAATTACATTCCAAAGAATATGTACATAAACTAACAAAGGATTGGGGGGGGGGGGGGGGGGGTAGGTAGCCATTGGCAACTCCTACCCAATTGGAGGGCAAAAATGTACATCTGGCCTATACAGCCTTTATGTCCATTAAATAATTTAAATTATCATTAGGCCAGATGTACATTTTGCCCTCCAATTGGGTAGGAGTTGCCAATGCTACCTACCCCCCCCCCCCCCCCAATCCTTTGTTAGTTTATGTACATATTCTTTGGAATGTAATTAAGCGATCATTGTTGTAATTATATATTAGAGAATGACCATTGTACTCCTAATCCCTAATCCTGTACCTATAAATAAGAGAGTCCTAGTTCTTATCACTCATTATCTTTCTCAAAAAAAAAAAAAAAGGTAGCATTGGCAACTCCTACCCAATTGGAGGGCAAAATGTACATCTGGCCTAATGATAATTTAAATTATTTAATGGACATAAAGGCTGTATAGGCCAAGTTAGTGAGATTTTCTCGAATTTCCTCCTAAAAAAATTATAATTGAGAAATGAAAGAAGTATTCTATTGAATATAATATTTAAATATATTAGTAGAATGTAATTTACTTATCTATAGGGGTGATGCGGTGCAATTTGGGTAGTTTTTTCATAAATTATTAACTGAGTTTCTTATTGCGAGTTAATAGTATAATTTTCAATTAAGGCTTTTAGAATAAGTATAAGTATGCGGTTATGAACGATTTTTGGTGTTTTGTTATTTTGGACCAGTTCAATTCTCTTGTGTAGTTGTGACTTAGTGATATAAAATATTGGATTTTTTCATTTTACATTATGTTATTACTCAGTTAAATTCAAAACATAATGTATTTTTATAATACATTTCATTGATTTTAAAATATAATATATTTTTGCAACACTTAAAAAAACACATAAAAAATTAAAAAAAAAATTCAAAATGGAAATCTAAGTTTATTTAATTTCCGAAAAATTGGATTTTAACATTCATTCTTATTCATTCAACTATATAAAGACAGTAGACATATATAATCTAAGCATTACAAGTATATATAAGTATTGTGCGGTGCAGTTTCCATTCAATATTTCAAACTACGGTGTTAATAAGAATATCATTATAAACAGTGCGGTTTGGGTATTCGGACGATTTTTAAAAAAAAATCTTGCTCACCCCTACATCTCTCTCTCTCTCTCTCTCTCTCTCTATATATATATATATATATATATATATATATATATATATATATATGTATGCATGTATGTATGTATGTATGTATGTATGTATGCACGTATTAAAAATCATATATGAGAGAAAAAAAAAGTCACGTATGATAAGTTTTTTTATTCTGAGAGAATTAATAATAATTTAGTTCCTTTTTAAATTAATGCCATGTAGGATTATTATTATTATTATTATTATTATTATTATTATTATTATTATTATTATTATTATTATTATTATTATTATTATTATTATTATTATTATTATTACTACTACTACTAGTAGTAGTATTGTACCCGTGCGTTGCACGATAGTTTTTTATTTTATTTTATCTAAAATAAAAATAATTATTTTAAATGTATTAAAATATTTAAATAAGTAATTATATATTTAGTTAAGTTAACAACCAACATTACACAACACAAGGGAATGATTGTCAATTTAACAACCAACATTACACAACACAGGGGAATGATCGATATTTCTCAACAACATGAGTAGAATTCTAATTTTTAGTTCATAGTTCGGCAATCCATAACATTTAATGATATTTAGAAACTCTGGTGAGTGGACGTCCTACAATATGTCAATGTTTGAACCGGATTTGCATACATTATCAGAGCTAAGATATACTTTACGTTTTCCATCATTTTATGACATCATATATTTATTAATCAAATCGATGACATCAAGTGTTGGGAAAACAATAGCACAACTCTCCAAATAAGCGAAGCATTCAGTAGTTTTTCCAAATTGTGGATATGTGCTCGCCAAAATTGACGAAACATGGTCACCATCATCTTTCAATAATAGATAACCTGGATTTCAATTTGAACGATACCATCATTTGGTCCTCCAACTATTACATCTCCTATACTATTTATCGCGTTGACAAATTTCTTTAACAACACATTTGAGATTTGAATTGTGATTTTGCAGCACCACATTCTTGGTCTATTTCAAAACTATGTAATGATTCCATAAATGCGAAGATTTGATCACTGTGTGAACTATGTCTGGTCTAGTGCCTTTTTGAACAACCGGCAAAATTTGATGAAAATTTCCACCAATAATTATTATTTTGTTACCAAATGGAAGCTACCTATTAGAATTGTTTTACGATCTCATCATGTTTTTCAATGTTTTATCCAGAGTTTCAAAATAATGGCTATGCATCATTAGAGTTTCGTTCCAAATAATGCGATGCGCATCCACCATTAATTTTTCAAGTGGAGTACCAGTAATGATCAAAATCTTGGTGGATATTAAAAGTAACGCTAAATTTAGAATGCCCAATTCTTCCTTTCGAAAGAAGAAGAGAAGTTATGTCGTTAGATATCACATTAAGTTCCACTATTAGATTTAACAGTTATAGAAAAGTGTCCTTTGTATCTATAGATGAAATACACCACCTTTGGTTAAATATACCTCATCCATAACTTTATTAATTTTAGCGGAATATAGTAAATTCGTACTAATGAAACAAATCTAGTTTTCTAGGTGTCCATTCTTTTATTTTTGAGTATTAAAAAAAGTTTTTAGGAAACTCAACATGAGGCAAACTCCGTGCTTCTAGACTTTTCTTATTTGCCTCGAACCAACCTAAAACATGCTATGGTGTTTTTTACTTGCATTTCATTGCGTTCAACTGATCATTATCATTATACAATTCATTATGCTCTTCTAAAAGATGAAAACTCAAACACATGATAGATGGAGTTTTGTACTGAATTTCATAAACTAATATTCTCCACGCCGCTTCGCATTGAGAAATGTAATGACAATCATAATACATGTTGATCTAATCAATCTTTTTATCCTCTGCATCCCCACATTAGTTCTGATAGAATGTTATAGTGAACCTATAGTTACATTTATTGACATATTTGAATAAATATTTGATAGATCTAAATTGGTTACACTATTTAACATTTAAATAAGCTACACAATTCAGTAATAGATAAAGATTATGTGAAACGACCCTCTGGAGAACCGCTAGTAAATGTCGCGGGCAAGACAACATGAGTTCCAACACTTGAGCCATTTGTTTCACCTCATAACACTACATCAACAATCTCACTGTTCATCTGACTTCATAATTTTTTGATGAGTTCTAACGTATCACAATTTTGAAAATTCAATAATCGTATATGCATCAATTATGAATTGTTGTGTGAGTCGTCGACTATATAGAATAGTGAATACCTCCGTGTCTCTTTCATGCAATCAGTGAGAAAAGAACTCCATGTGGCTCATATATTGTTTACCCTTGCCTTTAGATTTTCGAGGTTTAGAAAAAGATATGTCTTCCCTGTGGTTGTCTTCACCACATGGAAATAGTAATGGATAGTGTAGAGCAACGTACGAAGGATGCAACTCGTTGATACGTTTCAAATTACCAGATCTCTTTTCTACTGCAGTTCTCTTGCTACCACTTTGTGGATCAATATCACCACCAACTAATAGACAATTAGTTGATCTTTTTACGAATCTATTATATTTGATGCCACAGTGTTCACTACACTCGATGCTGGTTTCACACTTGTATTGTTTTACATGATTACTGAGATAGTAACAAAATACATTATTTTAAGAAATCAATTCAAATCAAAAGTATTGAATCATAATAATATTTTATAAATAACATGTTGATAGCCAATAAAACAAATAGTACATTGTATTGAATTGTGCAATTCGCATATTTTAATTTAAAAAGTGGTCAAATTATTTTTGAGAAAAAATGACAAATTTAATATTGTTGGACTCACAATAAAAAACAAAATAATATATATCATTGTGAAATTTTGCATTTAATTTAAAAAGTGGTCAAATTATTTTTGAGAAAAATTGAATTTTAATATTGATGGGCTCACAATAAAAAATAAAATTATATATATATATATATATATGTATATATATATATATATATTCAAATGATCTTATTAATTTCTTTAATATTAATAAGGGTATCCATCTTAATTATGTTAAAAAAAAGTCATACATAATTAAAAAAACTAAATTATCATTAATATTAAACAATATTTATGAGATCAATTCAAATAAAAAAGTATTGAATCGTAATAATATTTGATAGATAACATGTTGATAGCCAATAAAATAAATATTGAATTATGTTGTCATTTTATGTAACTAAATTTAAAAAAGTGGTCAAATCACTTTTGAGAAAAAGTGACATTTGATATTATTGGACTCAGAATAAAAAAATAACAAAAAAACATAAAATAAAATAACAAAATCTCACAATAAAAGCCAAAATAACAAAAAAATGATTATGTATATGAACTTGTTATTTTTAATATTAATTAGGGTATCTATCCTAATTATATTAAGTAAATTCCTATATAATTAAAAAATAAAAATAATCGTACGTGACTTTTCTTCTCTCTTGCATGCTTTTTTTAAATCTTTTTTAACTGTCTAGTATGGATTGTAGGTCTACTACAATTTCATGTGAAGATAACCTTTTTCTTCTGCACAATGAGCTAATGATAGTATAAGTATTAATAAAATATAAATATGACAATGATGTTGAAGCGATTAGTATGTGAAATATAAATGCATACGTAACCGAATAAACTCGATTTTGAAATTCAATCGAAATTAAGTATGATATAAATATTTTCAAAATTATCGTGTTTAGCAACATGTGCTTTCAGAGGCGACATTCCCCTTTTTTTTAATTTTGGAATATCTTTTCCAAATGAATTGTAGTTTATGTTCCTAATTAGGCTAAGAAAACTCTTACATAATTAAAAAAAAAAACTAAATTATCATTCATATTAAACATTATGTATGAGATCAATTCAAATAAAAAAGTATTGAACCGTAATAATATTTGATAGATAACATGTTGATAGCAAATAAAATAAATACCGAGTTATGTTGTCATTTTTATATAATTTCATTTAAAAAAGTGGTCAAATTACTTTTGAGAAAAAAGTTACAAACTTGATATTATTGAACTCACAATAAAAAAATAACAAAAATAAACATAAAATAAAATAACAAAAACCTAACAATAAAAACCGAAATAACATAAAAATATTATATAAATTTAAATGATCTTGTTATTTTTAATATTAATTAGGGTATCTATCCTAATTATATTAAGTAAATTCCAAGATAACTAAAAATAGAAAAATAATCTTACGTGACTTTTTTTCTCTCTTACATGGTTTTTTTTTTTAATTGTTTTCACTGTCTAAGCATGGATTGTAGATCTGCTACAATTTCATGTGAATACAATTTTTTCCTCCGTACAATGAGCAAATGATAGTATAAGTATTAATAAAATATAAATACACAATGATGTTGAAGCGATTAGTATGTAAATGCATTTCTAACAGAATAAATTCGATTTTGAACTTCAATCGAAATTAAGTATGACATGAATGCTTTCAAAATTATTGTGTTTAACAACATTTGATTTCCGAGGCGGCCTTCCTTTTTTTTTGAATTAGTTGATCTTTTTCCAAATCTATTGTAGTTGATGTCATAGTGTTCATTCCACTTAATGTTGGGTTTGCACTTGTATTGTTTATGCGGTTTATGAGATAATAAATACATTATTTTATGAGATCCATTCAAATAATAAAGTGTTGAGTCGTAATAATATTTTATAAACATGTTGATAGCCAATAAAAATAATATTAAATTATGTTGTATTGTGCAATCTTGTGTAATTTAATTAAATAAAGTGAACAAATTATTTTTTAGAAACGTGACAAATTTGATATTATTGGACTCGAAATGAAAAGAATAATGAAAAAGCGTAAAACCAAAATAATATACAAGTGATTATATATATATATATGTATGTATATATGTATATATATATAATATTAGTTCTTATTATTTTTAATGTTAGTTAGAGTATATATCATAATTATGTTAAGAAGATTCCTACATAATTAAAAGAGGAAACTAACCCTGGGTGTCTTTTTAATTAAAAAAGGAAATCAAATCATCATTAATATTAATTAGGGTATCTATCATAATTATGTTAAGAAAATCCCTACATAACTAATAAAAGAAAATAATCATACTTGACATTTTTCTCTTTTCCACTCATCTTTTCTTTCTCTCTCCAAACCTCTCTTTTAATATATATATATAGATATAGATATCGTGGAATTTCATACTATTTTGTGAAATTCCATATTTATCCATTTAGTTTCATACTAAAAACAATTGAATTTCTTTTCAATAAGAAATTAAAAATCATTCATTTTTTTTTTTCAATTTTTTCAATTTTATTTCAGTTTCATACTATATACCTCTCTGTAATAGTATGAAAATCGATATTACAAATTTCATACTACCATGTCAATTTTATACCAATCCTAAATAACCTAAATAATGGACTCATTCTATAATCGAATTTCATACTAACTTTATTAATTTCTAATTAATCATATCAAATTCCATACTAACTCTGCAAAAATTCACAATAAATTTGATGATATTTCATACTACATATATCAAATTTTATACTAACTTTTTTAGAATTTTATACTAACCCAATTAAATTCATTCGAATAAAATGAACAAAACTAACAAACTAATCCCTCCAACATGATGAAATCTACATGTAAAGTAGATTAGTAGTGTTAAGTGCATCACGTTTGATCCAAAATAAAAAAAGGAATAATTAAAATAATGGAATTCCGGAAACTACAACGTGAATAAGAACACTCAAACACAATTCAAGAACTCACAAAAACGGAATTCGCTCTATCAAGAAGAAACTCCAAAAGTTTATATCAAAAGTCGAAAAAAAACGTCCCTAAGAAAAAAACCCTATGCGACTTTAAATATTTCGAGTCCTGACCTAATAAAACTCTTACCAAAAATATAAAACTAGAAAAATTAAATAAATAATTAAACAAAATAATTTATTAAACGGCCTAGTGAAATTATTATTCACTGTATGTCTTCCTAACGCTCAAAGTAGTCTAATCGCCATCATCCTCCCCAATTTGCAAAAGATTCGCCTTCGAATCTTGAACAGTCTCATCGCTCGAAAAATTATCGCCCATATAAGGAACCAAGTGCTTCACGTTGAAGACATCTGATGTACGAATATGACTGGGAAGTCGGAGGCGATAGGCATTGGGGTTAATTTTCTCAATAATTTCCAAAGGGCCCAGTTTTCGCGATGCGAGCTTATTATATTCATGTGCGGGGTAACGATCACGAGTTAGGATAGCCCAAACAAAATCGCCAACATCAAATTGGACATCCCGGCGATGAACATTAGCAGTGGCCTGGTACTTGGCATTGGAAATGAGAAGGTGATCGCGAGTAGTCGTATTAACGCCCTTTAAAGCCGAAATAAAATCAGCAGCTGATTTCTCATCACGCGTGGCAGAGGGTAGCACCAATAAATCAGCTGGACCGCGTGGAACAACAGCATAAACCACCTCAAATGGACGAAATCCAATGCTGCGATTTAGCGCCAAATTATGGGCAAAATTCCGCCTGGGGAAGCTTGACATCCCAGGACTTAATATGTTCACCAACTAAGCAACGTAAAAGATTTCCCAAGGAACGATTGACCACCTCCATTTGGCCATCGGTTTGAGGATGATACGCGCTACTAAAATGGAGTTCTGTCTGCGCCATGCGCCATAATGACCGCCAAAAATGGCTCAAGAAGCGGGTATCACGATCCGACACAATGGAAGAAGGAAGCCCATGTAAACGAAAAACCTCGCGAAAAAATAAATGGGCCACATGGACAGCATCTGAGGTGCGTTTACACGGAATAAAGTGAGCCATTTTGGAAAAACGATCCACCACAACAAAAATCGAGTCATGCCCGCACTGGGTACGGGGTAAACCAAGCACGAAATCCATACTCACAGCGCTCCATGGTTGTGATGGAACAGGTAGTGGGCGATACAAACCCGCATTAGTGGCTGTTCCCTTGGAAACATTACATATACGGCAACGCACGACAAAGCGAGAGACATCGTGACGCAGCGTTGGCCAAAAGAAACGACGACGGACCAAATCCACAGAACGATCACGCCCTGCGTGACCAATATTGTGCAGCTCCGCGATGAGTTTAAGACGTAGGCTACAATCCGGCACACATAAGAGCACGCCCTTAAAAAGGAAGCATCATGTAAAGTAAAATCAGAAGACACCTTGACGTGGAGTCGTGTCAAAATATCACCAAAAAAAGGATCATTAGCATAAAGGTCCTTGAATGTCTCAAAGCCCAAAACATCAAGTCGCATATCCATTAAAAGACAAGAACGCTTACTCAAGGCGTCAGCCACGCGATTGGCAACACCCGCTTGGTGTTTAATAACGAATGTAAACTGTTGCAAAAATGACACCCAATTGGCATGGCGGGTGGACAAGTAATCCTATGAAGCTAGGTGCTTAAGTGCCTCATGATCCGTATATAAAACAAATTCTTGATGAAAAAGATAGTGACGCCAATGGCGCACGGAACGAACCACAGCATAGAATTCAATATCATACGTGCTATAACGTGCCCGCGCAGTTGTAAGTTTCTCACTGAAGAAAGCGACGGGACGGCCGAGTTGGCTAAGGACTACCCCAATTCCAATTTTTGATGCATCGCAAAATAGCTCAAATGGAAGGGAAAAATCAAGTAAGAGAAGGACAGGGGCTGTGGTTAATTTATCTTTAATTACCTGAAAAGTGGCTTCTGCGGCTGGAGTCCAAGTGAAGGTTTTTCCACGCATACAATCAGCAATTGGTGCCATAATGGTGCTGAAATTCTGCACAAAACGCCTGTAAAAGGAGGCCAGGCCGTGAAAGCTTCGCACAGCTGTTAATGACGTTGGTGATGGCCAGTCTCGGATAGCAGAGATTTTATCTTGATCCATGGAGATGCCGTCAGCCGAAATATAATAACCTAAAAATAAAATGTGATCAACCATGAATATACACTTATCAGGCCCTGCAAAAAGCTTTTCTGCTCTCAATATAAGAAGAACTGAACGTAGATGATCCAAGTGATCTGATATAGATTTACTGAAAACCAAGATGTCATCAAAATAAACAACGACACACACACACCAATAAGAGAATGCAAACTCTGATTCATCACCCTCATAAAAGTACTTGGGGCATTAGATAAACCAAATGGCATCACAAGCCACTCGAAAAGACCTTCGCGGATCTTGAAAGCTGTTTTCCATTCATCGCCTGGGAGGATACGAATTTGATGATACCCACTCCGTAGATCCAATTTGCTGAAAATAGTAGCACCATTAAGCTGGTCTAACAAGTCATCCAAAAGAGGTATGGGAAAACGATACCGAACTGTGATTTTATTAATAGCTCGACTATCAACACACATACGTGATTAGAGTAGATTTGTCCTTATTTTTATTAGTTTTTTAGTTCGTTTTTATATTTATTTTTGGTATAAGTTGGATGATTTAAGCATAATTCCGTAATTTTATAATTACAGCTTAGTTTACCGTATTTTGATCTTAATTGATGCAATTAGGTGATGTTTCATTGTTTTTCACCTTACAGATAAGTAACTGGAAGAGTTTAGCACGTAAAAGACGAAGTTCGATGTTCGAGAATAGAAGAACAAGCTTTCCGATGAAATGAGTAGCAAACGATCGAGAAACGGAGACCGACGCTCAGTCGCGTCGACTGACGCGACCGTCGACGCACTGTCGACGNATATATAAATATATATATACATATATATAATTTAACCTAAACTATGCCAAAATTCAATAAAATCGAAACATATATTTTTAATTAAATACGATTGTGTTTTCAACAAATCAACTTTATTATCCTCTTTCGCCTTTTAATCTCTATTTAATTTTTAGTACAAAATATGTATGATAGAGATTTTTCTAAAAATGAGCACAAATCTTTATCTTCAAAAGTATATTGAAGATTTCACTGGGAATATATTTTCAATGTAATTATTTGTCGATAACTTGCCGGCGGAGAAATGAGACAATTCAAAATTTAGTATCAAAGCCCTATTTGATACTAAATTTCATACGAGTCTAAGGTATGTATTCTAAAATGGAACAATTCAAACTTTAGTATCAAACTTCATATTTGATACTAAATCGAATTAAACAACAAATTTTAATCAAACTCCCTATTGTTCTTACTATATTAATTATACAAAATTTAAAAACAACAATATCAACCAATCAATCACATGTATACAATATCAACAAACCATAACATATATTAAACATAACATCCACAGACCGATCAACACTTCATTTCAAAACCACCATCCCCGACAATTTAAAACTTTTTAAAACCACCATCATTTTTTAAATCAATTTTGAAAACCGTTATTGGAGGGACGAAACCTCCCGGCCGGCGCCGTAAACCACGTCATCACCGACGTCTACCCAACCAATCACGACATCAATCAATCATAATATATATAACAAAAAACCATAACATACATTAAACACAACCGATCATCAAGACATTTAAAAAATATCATCACATACACTTTAAAAGATAATTGCATAACTGCACAATTGAACCATAATTACAAATCAAACCCTACATAGCCCTATTTTAATTCAAATGTACATAATCGAACCTAATTTATAAATAATTATAAACTAAACCCTAAAATAGACCCTAATTGCATAAATGAACCCTAAATGAATACTAACGACCTCATTAGCCCTAATTTTATACAAATATTTATAATCGAATTCAATTTATGAATAATTACAAATTAAACCCTAAAATAACACTTAATTGCATAAATGGACCCTAAACCTAAAATCATTCACAAATGCATAAAAACCAAGCCTAAATTCCTAAATTGAAACCCAAGTTTAATTTCTAAAAACCTAATTCCTAAATTCAAACCAAATTAAATTAAAATCCAAAATTAATAAAATAATATTAAACTTGAATTAAAAGGCTAACATATCTTAATCTGTGATGTTGACGGTGCTTCGGCGGTGGCGATGGCTCCTTGGCAATTCTCAGCCTCCTCCTCACGATTTTTGTTTTTGTTGTTGGTTGCGCTGAAATGAATCTGTTCACTGTCTGGGTCTGGTTTTATGAGGTTTTCCGACAAACAAGTTTCTGTTGGTGAATCTGCCGGTAGCAAAAATTCGGCGTTGCCGACAGACGAATTTCTCAGTAATAAAAATCAGGGTTGCCGACGGACAAATTTCCATCGGCAACTAATATCCGATTTATTTTTTATTTTTTAAAACTTTAATGATGGAAATTCTCCGTCAGCATATTTGGCGGTCTTTATTGCCACCAAATTCCCGAGGACTTGTCGACAGTCAAACACACTAAGGGCCCCTGTCCGTCGACAGTCCATCGGTAATTTGTACCATCAGAAAATCCATCGGTAATGCCGGCCATTTACCGACGGGTAGCGGCCTGTCGGTAATATCCGTCGTCAGTTTCTATTTTTGCGTTGGTAGTGTAATTAAGCAAATAAACCCATAAAATAATCAATATGTAAATATATAAAATAAAAATATAAAAATAAATTCGATCTCACAGTGATGTCTAACTCCAAGGTTTCAATTGTCTCAACCAAGACAAAAGGGGAAACTTAGCCGCATAGGGTTATCATAATCCAAAAGAAAAGAGAAGGATGAGCACTACAAAAAAATTAAATTCACCGACGGTCATATCCGTCGGTAATCCATCAGTAACCACTTACCGACGGATTACCAATGAATAGTGATCGTTTGAATCCTTTGTCAGTAATTTCAATTGCCGATGGATATTTTGCCCAATGACATTTTTTGACGGCTTTCCGACGTTTTCTTCTCGCCGGTAAGCTGCCGTCAGATTCTTAATTTTTGTGGATTTACCGATAAATTTTGCAACCGTCGGTAATCAATTAATAAATAAATAATGTCGACGTATATGGTGCCCGTCAGTAATGATTTAATAAATAAAAAATATATAAAATACTGTTTAATATTACCGACGGACATGAAAGCCACCGGTAAATGTATTTTTATTTTTTTAAATATTATTTTTATTAATTGAAATAATGAACCTGCTTTTTTTTTTCATCTACCTATTACAAATATTTAAAAATATGCAAATGAAAAATAAATTAAATGATATAAATACGAATTAGAATCAAATGAATTCGACAAAATAATCCAACATCTCGATAACAATCTAATCATGATGAGGGGGAGGGCGAGGGGGAGGAGGAGGAGGTTGTGCTCCCAATGCGGCCATCGTGGCCCTAAAACATTCCTCAATCTGTCGCTTCTCGCAATCCATCTCGAACTGCGTCCGTGCCTCGCGCATCCTCTGCAACTCGTCCTGAGACTCCAGGCTTATCCTCTGCAACTCGTCCTGATGCCTCGTCTCAGCCTCCTCGAACTGCGTCTGCAGCTGCACCAGACGAGGATCGACCTGCTGGGATGACGTAGAGGTGGAGCCTGTATCAAAATCCTTGGCGAGAGATCCCATCCCAAATCGTCGACCCTTCTTGGGCCTGACAATAGAGAGGTAGACTTCGTTCGGGTCGACAAACGTGCCAGACTCCTGTGATGCAACACGTCTGCTCTCCAAAGTAGTCTGAACCTCCATCTGATAGATAAAAAAAATCGTTAATTATTTTCATGAAAAATAATAACAAAAACAAAGTTAATATATAAATTAATTCGAGTTTAGAAATTAAATAAACTTATAACTATCCGCTGAGATTTGAGGTCCGTAAACGAGACGTCGCTTTTCTGATGCAGACTCAGTAGAAGATCGTACACACTAGGTTCACTACCCGTCTCCTCCCGTTGTAGTAATTAATTTATTATTTTATCATATATATATATATATGTGTGTGTGTGTGTGTGTGTGTGTATAATTTGGATTATAGATTTATAAATTTATATATATATATATATATATATATAACTTACGATTTTATCTCATATGCGATTCGCCCCCCGAGACCCACCTCTATACTTAGATATCTCGGTACCAGGACCGTCTGGCTCGCCCATCCGGTTCCTACTAGCCCTTTGTGACCTCTCAACCTCCTCTGGCCTCGCCCACGCCTCCCGCAAATCCCTAAAGGTCTGCTCACCGACAGCAACCGGTATCTCTCCCCTGGCATCATGCGCTTACCACCACTCATTAAGATGGCTAGACCAAGTATAAGACATAGATACGTAAAAAGCTTGGAACATAGAAACATCAGAATATCTCCTCCGGTCCCAATAACATGAACCCTACAGTAAAGCATATTTAAGACAAGATAAAACAAAGTATTTAGTTACACAAATGTAAACATATGTATAACAATGAATTAAGTTTGTATTTAATGGAAATACCTGGAACAGAGGCCACCATGTGTCACGATGATCACGAGGAATATGCCTATACCTCCATTCAGCTGGGTGCACGCGAGCCTTGAGAATCCATCTAAGAATTGTGGGTAAATCTGTAGAGCTACTCCGCACTCAAAAAATATATAAATTAAAATAAAATTTTTTTAGAAGTTGCTTACAATTCATAACGATATAATTATCAATAAAATCTATTAAATACTAATAATTACCTTCGATCGACGATTTAAACAAGGATGCCTCCAGAAAGTCGACAACACTCATAATAAATAGGAGGGCTCTCCGATACGGTCTCGGGAGGAGTCGGTCCATCCAGATCTACGTCGTCCAAACCATTGATCAAATCATCAGAGGTCGTCAGCACAACTGGCTGTGACGACGAGGAGTCGAAAAAACCAGAACCTGAGGGACTAACTGAACCTGAACGACCAACAGTAGTCTTCCCTCTCATCTAAATGACCTCGAACACATTGAAATTAAATTAATAATAATTAAAATTAAAATATTATATTATTTTTTAAATGTTAATTAATTATATAGCGTTATAACCCTAATCGTCGTCATTTGTCTCTTCTTCGCTTATAAACTCATTTTTCGTATCATCGACAAGTTCGGCATCGGCATCATTGACAAGTTCGACATCGGCACCTTACTACACCCACATTCTCGAACTGTCCAAAAATGGGACAATTCGAAATTTAATATCAAACTCTATTTGATACTAAATCCCAAACGGGTCTAAGGCAAGTATTATAGAAGGGAACAATTCAAACTTTAGTATCAAACACTCTATTTGATACTAAATCAAATTAAACGAGTCGAAAATAACTATTGTTCTTACTATATTAATCATACAAAACTTAAATACAACAATATAAAACAATCAATCACATGTATACAATATCAACAAACCATAACATATCTTAAACACAACATCATACCGATCACCACATCATTTCAGAAATACCATCCCCAATAATTTAAAACTTTTTAAAACCACCATCATTTTTTGAAAACAATCTTGAAAACCGTTATCGAAGGGACGAAACCTCCCATCCGGCGCCGTACACTACGTCATCACCAACGTCTACCCAACCAATCACAACATCAATCAATCATAATGTATATATAACAAAAAAACAATAACATACATTAAGCAAAACCGATCATCACGGCATTTAATTCAAATTATATAATCGAACATAATTAGAAATTAAACAATAAAAGAAACGCTAATTGCACAAATGAATACTAACGACCTAATTAGCCCTAATTTTATACAAATATTTATAATCGAATCCAATTTATAAACAATTATAAATTAAACCCTAATTGCATAAATGAACCTTAAACCTAAAATCATTCACAATTGCATAATCAAGCCTAAATTTCTAAATTGAACCCCCAATTAAATTTATTAATACCTAATTCCTAAATCCAAATCAAATTAAAACCCTAAATTAAAAAAATAATATTAAATTTGAAGTAAAAGGCTAACATACCTTAATATGTGACGGTGACGGTGCTCTGCGTGTGCTCCCTTCGGCGGCGAACTCTGGCCCTTCTCCCCAATTTTTTTTCTTTGTTTTTTGTTGTGCAAGACGTGAATGAATAGTTTGGCATCTAGACTGTTGTTTTATCACGTTTACCAACGGACTCATTTCCAGCGGTAAATCCACCGGTAAAAAATTTGGCCTTTCCAACGAATATAATCCGCCAGTAAATGAATCGAGCCTTGCCAATGACTATTTCTTCGTCGGTAAATAAAAATTTGATTATTATTATTTTTTTTAATATTACCGACGGCTAGGTTTCCATCGGCAAATAAAAACCCGATTATTTTTCTTATTACAAATTATCGACGGACTTGTCGGCATATTGGGCGGGCTAGATTGTCGCCAATCTCCCAAGAAATTGCCGATGGACTATTCTATCGAGCGGTTATGTCCGTAAGTAAGCCGTCAGTAACTCTTGCTATCGGTGAGGCCGTCGGTAAGACCGTACTTTTACCGACGGGTTGCACTCCGTCGGTAATCTCCATCGGTATTTTCGTGTTCTTTTGTAGTGAAGAGAGAAGTAGCCCAAATCATCTAGTGTTTGTAAAGATGTCTCTAGTCGGCCACTTCCTGCTGTTTTATAAGGATATTGAACCCTAGTTATTTTAATTAAACTCCCACGGGCCGAGTGTTGGGCCCAAAACACTTTTCTGGTTATTGTGTCACAAGTCTATTCTGCCTGGCCGCGACACCAGCATCCACACCAGCGGGACCATGTTTCTAGGCTATGTCGCCTATAAAACATGTAGCTGACTATCCATCTTCTCGTAGTTCTGCTCTTTGACATTGGTAGTGACACCAGCGTGGTGGTCACGTCGCCTAAGAATCTGTTGTTTCGTTTCTTCTTCTTCTTCTTGTTCCAACACTGGTAATGACACCAATATGTTTGTGTTGTTTCAAAAAATAGCGACTCAACTCCAGTTAATAAAAATCCATGCTCGTTCGTATCCTCAGCCACAAAAAAATGCATAAAACAGCCCCAAACTGCACCAAAACTAACAAACGATAGCGTCCGCTCAAAAATACAAAATAAGATTAAAATACGCCATTTAAGCACATGATTACCACAAACATGTCAATAAAGATCCTTAAAACCCATGCATATTTACGACACATCATATAGTCTCCAGTCTCGTCATTTAAAAAATAATAAAAAAATACAAAACACAAATGTAGCTCTAATCACTTGATAATTCCAATCTTGTTGGCAACAACCATAGCATCATAATTGGACATTAATGTAACATACGCATTCTTAGTCCCATCCGACCTGAAATAGGAAAACCATAAACTAATCTTACTATGGTTTGGGACATTCGGCAGTGTTGTAAATATAGCCTAAGCAATATATTTCCAAATTAGTAGATAATTTGTTTCGACTTAAAATTGGGTCAGGCGCCGGCCTAGACGGACAAATTGGCTTGATTCATACTGGAGCGTGGATAATGTATAGGGATTGTGTTTGGAATTCACTGGATGCGTTACTCCTTGCAGTTCAACATGCCCTTAGGTCATGCTGTGCATCTTGGTTGGCAAAGGATCGTTGTGGAGTTAAATGTTGAAGATATTATTAAGAGACTGAACAAATGTGACTTCGTAGGCCTCATATAGCAACAAAATGTGTTACGGACCAAAATGTCCGCACGTGATATTGTTTTATATGTTTGAGTATTTGTGGAAGGCGACCTCATCTTCTAGAGAGGGTATTCCTCTGGGAGATGAGCGAGCTGGATTGTGTCTTTAAAAAGTGAGCGAGCTGGTTTGTGTAGAGTAGCGACCTATAGTATGAGGATGAGTTCTCATATAGGGTCGCGATCTCTTATGGTTTGAGCTGTGTACTTGAGCTCGATTGTGGGCTTTATGAATATTGAGCCTGTGGCTTAAAGTGAGTGGTTTATAGGGTTTTCGGTGGGCTCTATAAAGGTCCCAGGCCTGTTATGATAAAGAGATTTGTTATGTCTGGGAACTTAACATGCGAAGAGAGTCCCAATTGTGAGTCGGTTGTAGAGTTGTAATATTCATGGAATTATGGTTATAGAAGGTAACCCTAGATTGAGGGGCACTTCCCCTATCTTTATAAAAGGAGGTGTATACCTCTCATTAATGATTAAGTCGATATTTTTCTATCGCATTATTATTTTACATCTGAAGAGAAGTGACGAATGTTTGATTTCGCTTTTTAACTTAAGCGTCGGAGGGCCTTAACGGGCTCAAAATCCGGCCCGTCTGAGGCGCTGTTTTGCAGGACCAGCGAGGTCGCCAGGAGATTCATGGAGGGCTTGGCAGGTCGCTGTGACGTATTTGGAAGCAGTTTCACGTCGCTGATCTCTACTCTGAGGTTAGTACCCCCTATATTTGGTAGCCCAACTTTTTGGACTTATCAAATTGGCCCCGTCTGTGGGAAAGAGGGACATCGAGTCCTTGAGCGAAAGGCGTGAGAGATTTCAAAAACAAAATATGAAGGATATTAACATAATTCTTAGAACCATGCACTATGGTTCTGGATTGAACAATAAAAAGAAGAAAAATAGATTGGCGGATATCAACGAACAAGAAATGACAAAAGACGGACAAACGCCTTCTCAGGCGGATCTAGTGATTCAAGGCACTGGTAACACACTGCCGCCTTCTCCCAAGAAGCGTGATGGGAAGGGACCAGTGGAAGGTTTGGAGGCAAGAGCACCGGAAGGAGAAGCGCAGAAAGCAATCCACATAGGGACAAAAGAGGGGGAGGATTTGCCCAAAGATAAGCCCTGCCAGATTAAGAAGGGGTTTTTAGACGGGCTTATGGATTTTGTACCCTTAGAGAAGCAGAAGGAGTTATGTAGGTACCTAGCAGGCGGGCTGGGTACTGGGAAAGAAAAGGGTGATAAATCAGATAGCGAGCAAGAGGAAGAGTCGGTGATCAGGAAAGTAAAACAAAATGAAAAGTATGTCTAGGAAACTGTCTCAAAAGAGAGGGCGGAGTAAGCAAAAAAATGAGGACGCTTCTAGTTCTACCTCATCCATAGATTCTCATGTTCGTAAGCGGAGAGTGAAGGGAGTGAAAGTGAAGAGAAGCCATTATGGGCGTAGGGGTCGCCGACACAGTAAGCATGTTAGTGAGAGCGGGACTCCGACCTCAGATACAGATGGTGAATCTCGAGAGAAAACCTGGAAGATTCGTAGTGGATTTAATGAAGGGAAAGGAGAAAACGAAATAGGGCCACGGAGTAAGGCTTTTAGAGATTTACAGGAGGCCATGCTGAAATTACAAAAGCGAGTAGATGGGGAGAAATTTGATGGAGATGAGGGACATCCCTTTTCGGATGATATGTTACACGCCGCAGTGCCTAAAAGTTATAAGACGTTAGAACTTCAGTATCGGGGAACGACGGATCCAGTCGAGCACTTACAGCTCTTCGAAAATGCAAGAATATTACACAATTATACGGATGCCGTGGCATGTCGGGCCTTTGTGTCCACCTTGAGGGGGATCGAAGAAAACTAGTTCTATCAGCTCCCGTGGGGAAAGATTACAAGTTATCAAGTATTGCGAGCTGCTTTTTTGAAGCAGTTTTCTAGCGTGAGGCAGAGTGCGAAGACGGCACAGTCGCTTTTTACCATGGTCCAGCGACCTAATGAAACACTTAAGCAATATATTAACAGGTTTACTAGCGCCACTCTGGAAGTGCCGGCTGCTACCGATGAAATGAAGGCTGGAGCTCTGCACCAGGGATTGAGGAGAGAAGACTTACGCAAGTCTTTGGTCAAGAAAGAGGCACGGACATATGATGAAGTTTTGGCGAGATGTCATTAGTACGTGCAGGTAGAGGAAGCTGAAGACGAACATCGGGCGCATTTTGGCAGAGAGGCCGCAGATACAGGAGATAACATGTCCAAAAGAGAGCTGAGAAGAGAACTGAGAAGAATAGTGCGTGGGCTCTTAAGCCCGAGGTCTGTTATAAGTGGGAGGTCAGAAGAGAATGTGCGAAGTCTGAGGGAGGAAGAATTCACACTTTTGGCTTATCCGCGAGCTAGAGTATTGACCATTATGGAATGCTTGGTACCCGATGCTATAAAGTGGCCAGAGGATCGCACACCGATTCCCACTCATCCTAAGACTACCTCCTTTTGTTTATTTCATAATAATTACGGACATTACTCTGAAAAATGCAGGCACCTCAAGGAAGAGATATAGAGACTAATAAAATCGGGGCATTTGAAGGAGGTAATTTACAAGGAGAGAGAGCCAAAGGAGCTGGGGCGGCCGCTACCCCCACCACCACCGGGAGATCCGCCCCAGCAACAGGTCGCGAGGCAATGGCAGCAAGGAAATCAAGGACACGATGGTCCGCGAAGGAATAGAGGAAGGATAAACATGATCTCGGGTGGACCGACGGATGGCGATTCCAATAATGCGCGGAAAAGGCATGTTAAGTCAGCTCGCTCAGAAATGTGGGAGGTCGCTAGTGTGAGTCTTAAATCACAAGCTGTGGGGCCAGTCATCTCTTTTGCCCCAGTGATTGGCGCGGGCTACAGGAAGATCACAACGACGCATTGGTGATCGAGGCCGAGATTGCGGGATACGAGGTCGGCAGAATCTTTGTGGATAATGGAATCTCGGTGAATATCATATATACGGACTGTCTTGAGCAGATGGAGTTGGAGAAAAGAGTGCGGTCTGTGAATATGCCCATATATGCGTTCAATGAGGCACAGGTGAATACCGAGGGCGAGCTGACGCTACAGGTGGTACTAGGAAAAGACGAGGCACGCGTGGAGAAGAGCTTGAAGTTCTTGATCATCCGAGGGAGGTCGGCCTATAATGCTATATTAGGACGACCTGCCCTCAATGCATTCCAGGCGGTAACGTCAACCTATCACATGAGCATCAAATATCCAGTGGGTGATAAAGTAGGGGAGGTCATCGCAGAACAGCAGGTCGCGAGATCATGTTATCAGCTGGCAGTCAGGAAAGGACTGATGGAGAATAAACGCGAGAGGGGTGACGAACAGCCGGAGGGAGTGCTTAGTGCAAAGAAAATGAAGGAACAGGAGAACTCTGTCCAAACGAATGAAGAACTGATGGAGATATCATTAGAGGAAGATCGCCCAGAGTATACCACAAGGGTGGGGACCCTAATGCCTGAGACGTTGAGGGACGAGTTGATCAAGCTGTTAAGAGAATTTCGGGATGTATTTGTGTTCGGAGATGGAGAGTTAACTGGGGTGTCACCAGAGGTCGCACAACATCATTTAAATGCGGATCCGAAGGCAAGGTCGGTGAAGCAAAAGAGGAGACATTTTGGGCCAGAGCTGGATAAAGTAATTGAAGAGGAAGTGCAAAAATTGTTGAAAGCTGGTCACATAAGGGAGATTCAGTTCCCTGAGTATTTGTCTAACGTTGTGATGGTGCCAAAACTGGCGCAAAAGTGGAGGATGTGTGTAGATTTCCACGACCTAAATAAAGCTTGTCCGAAGGATCATTATCCTTTGCCACGAATTGATCAGTTGGTGGATTCTACCTCAGGATGCGAGCTGTTGAGTATGATGGATGCTTCACAGGGGTATCACCAAATACCTCTTGCAAAGGAAGATCAACCCAAAGTGAGTTTTGTTACTTCTACGAGTACGTATTGTTTTGTATCCATGCCCTTTGGCTTAAAGAATGCAGGAGCGACCTATCAGAGGTTGGTGGACCGTATGTTTAAAGACCTGCTGGGGTCCACCATGGAGGTTTATGTCGATGATATGCTGGTTAAAAGCAAGAAAGCAGGATCCCATGTGGAAGATTTAAGGAAGACGTTCGTTGTATTAAGACAATACGGGATGAAACTCAATCTAAAGAAGTGTGCGTTTGGTGTACGGCCTGGGAAGTTTTTGGATTATATGGTGACAGAGCGGGGAATTGAAGTAAACCCAGAAAAGGTGTGAGTGTTTTTTGGAGATGCCACATCCTCGCACGGTGCGTGATGTTCAAGTGCTTACAGGTCGGACTGCAGGTCTTAGTCGTTTCATTTCTAGGTCGGCGGAGAGGGGCGTCCCGTTTTTTAGGGCGCTTCGGAAGGGATCCAAGTTTGAGTGGACAAAAGAAGCTGCGGATGCGTTTGAAGAGTTAAAGAAGTACTTGGCGGAGATACCATTATTGACCAAGCCGATGCAGGGAGAGGATTTGATCTTATACATATCTGTAGGGGAGGTCGCAGTAAGTTCTGTGTTGATAAGAGAAGAAGTGGGCACACAAAAGCCTATCTATTACATTAGTAGGATGCTGCGGGGGGCTGAGTTGAAGTATAACGAGCTGGAGAAAGGAGGTTTTGCGTTGATTTGTACAGTTAGGAAGCTGAGACCCTATTTCTTGAGTCACAAGGTGAAGGTACTTACTAACCTAGCTCTCAAGCAGGTTTTGGGCGATCCGATTGTGTCAGGACAATTGGTGAAGTGGGCTGTAGAGTTGAGTGAATATGATGTGGTTTATGAGCCAAGGGTAGCTATCAAGGCACAAGTGTTAGCAGATTTTTTACAAGAGATGATGAGGCCAGCTGACGTGGATAAGGAGGTGAAAGCATGAACCCTATATATATATGGTTCGACTATGGCATTGTGTTGACCAGACCAGAAGGGGAGAATTTGGAGTTCGCGATCAAGTTAGGATTTAAAGCGTCCAATAATGAGAAAGAGTACGAAGCTGTGTTGTAGGGTATCGGAATGGCGAGCGACCTGGGGGCACGAAGATTGTGGGCGTATACAGACTCCCAGGTGATAGCTTGTCAACTCGATGGTTCTTTCGAAGCTAAGGAAGAGCATATGGCGGTGTATTTGAATAAGTTGCGCGAAGAGGCAGCACGTTTTGATGAGTTTAAGCTGGAACATTTACCGCGAGCTGAAAACACCCGTGCCGATCAGCTCGCTCGAATAGCAGGAGCCCTGGGGACTTGTGATACTCGAAAAATCGCATTAATGGAGCTATGTCACAGTAGCGTGGAAAAGGGTAAAGAGGTTATGGAGCTTGAAACAAGAGATGATTGGCGTACACCTATTTGGGATGTTTTGGTCAAAGCAAAAGAAGGCGCAGAGAAATTGACAACGAAGGAGGCTAGAACAGCAGCTCGCTTTTATGTGATACACGAAGAACTGTACAAAAGGTCACGCTTTGGACCTTTTTTTAAGTGTTTAGCTAAAGAACGTGGATTGGAAGTGTTAAAAGAGATACATGAGGGGTATTGTGGCGGTCATGTGAAGGGAAAGGCGTTAGTAGGCATAACGTTACGGGCTGGTTTCTTTTGGCCGGGGATGAAATCTATGGCCAGCGAGCTGGTTCAAACGTGTAAAATGTGTCAAATGCATGCTCCGGTTATTCACATACCGGCTGAGGAGATGATGGTTATGGGATCAAAGATGATGGTTATGGGATCGCCGTGCCCATTTGCGCAGTGGGGAATTGATATTGTGGGTCCTTTTCCAAAGACCCCAAGCAACAAAGAGAACTTAGTGGTGGCGATTGACTACTTTACGAAGTAGGTAGAGGCCGAAGCAGTCACAGAGATAAGCGAGCAGCATATAATGGATTTTATTTTTGATAAAATATTTTGCAGGTTTGGAGTACCACGAGTGTTAGTGTTGGACAATGGGACTCAGTTTAATGGCAAAAAAATGCAGAGGTGGTGCAGAGAGATGGGGATGAAGCAGCGATTTGCTTCTGTGGCACATCCGCAGACTAATGGGAAAGTGGAGGTTACTAATCGGATAATTGTGCAGGGACTCAAGTTGCGATTAGAGAAAGCGGGCGGGCTCTGGGAAGAAGATAGTTGGAGGTTCGCAATGTTTGATAGCATTTAATATGGAAGAGAATGAGAGACTGGCTCGAGGAGCGATCGAGAAAATTGATAAAGTACGGGAGAAAGCTGCAGCTCGGGTTGAACACTATAAACAGAAAATACAAGATGCTTTTAATAAGCGAGTTAAGCATCGCTATTTTCAGGTCGACGATCTTGTATGGAGGAGGGCTGATGCATTGCGGATGACTAAGAAGTTGGAACCGAACTGGGTTGGGCCATTTAAGGTGATGAAAGTGTTGCGAGGAGGAGCATATATACTTGAAGATGCAGCTGGGAAGGTCTTGCCTCAAAGCTGGAACGTGTGTCACTTGAGAAAGTATTATGCGTAGAGAGTGGATTGCGGGAGAAGGTAACTCCGGACCGGAGGGCACTTCTCCCGCAGAAAGTTTGTGTTGAAGAGATACGGTGAAAGTTTGTAGTTGTGGTGAGTGTTGTATTTTTGT
>BMAC01000149.1:703114-736640 GCA_014905375.1 Phtheirospermum japonicum | reverse complement strand
AGTTTGTGTTTTTAAAGTTGTGTTTTTGTGCGGCGGGAGAAGGTAACTCTGGACCGGAGGGCACTTCTCCCGCATGATGTTTGAGAAGATGAGTAATATAATGAATAAAGTTGTGCGATCTATCTTATTATTTATGGTTAAGTAGTTGTGATGTTTGGCTTATTTGTTTTCTGAATAAATGGTTTTTTGCGAGCTAATGTGTTCTAAGTGTTGATTAATTGCGTTGTTTATGGGCTGTGATTTGACTAGGATCCTATGATCCCAAGAGGGAAAGTGTGGTTGCTTCTATTTTTAGTGATCTAACTTAGCTTGAAAGTTAGTTTATAGTTAGTTGCTTTTGAGTATTTTTATTGCAGGGTGGTGTATTAAGAGCTAAAGAGTTGTGCAGATAATAAACGTAAAATAGAGTAATAGCAGGAATAATGAGTTGTTTGTACAAGTTGTGAACAGAAAGTGATAAATGTTTTAAGCAATTTTTTTGGTAGCAGAGGTCGCAGCAGGGGGATTTGTGGTGATTGGCTCGGGGAGCAGGTCATCCAGTGGCGTCTCTAGCTTGGTGTGTAGCCCAGTCGATAAGACAGCTCGGCTCTGACAAGATAACCACCACTTCGTGTCAATTGGTTACGTCCAGTCGCCCTTAAAGCTGCTGAAGGGGGTTAATTTGTCGATGAGTGCTTTGACGTTGGGGGTATAGGAGACGTTCAGTGCAGCGACCTCCTCTTTGATCATGTTAGCCACTGTAAAGAGCAACTCGGAGGCACCACCAGCCATCAATCCAAAGTAAATGGAGGACTTCTCATAAGCCTCCACCAACTCCTGCCGATAAGCATCAATGAACTTCCTGCCGATCGCACTGGTGAGAAAGGTCCGCCGACCTTCAGATACGCCTTCCTCGTGAGCTGATTTCATTTGTTCTTGGAGCTTTTGAGTGAGCTCCGCAGCCGATTTTTGTGCATCTTTGAGCTCGTTGTTCGTGCGAGCTGCTTTATCCTTTAAACTGTTGGCTTGGCTCTTCAAGATTTGTATTTCTTCCTCTCGAGCCTTCAATAGTTTGATTGAGCCATCTAGTTCTCCTTGGGTTAGCGATAGTTGCCGCGTTTGTTGTTCCGCCTGGGCGGTCAGCTCGTCCATTGTTTTCTGGAGCTCACTCTCAGCTGATCGGGCCATCAGCTCCTCAGAAAGTTTGGAGAACAAAGGATCCAGCTGCACCATAATAACTTGTAAGAAAGTTGCAATTGAGGTTATGTAGAAAGGAAGAGTTTTGGGAATTTACCTGTTTGTCCACGCGCTCCTTGAGGAAGGCTTGGATTTCTTTGGCAGTCTCACATTTGGCTAAACCTTTGCCTAGATTGAGCGAGCTGGTAGAAGTTGCAGTGTGAGTCTTTTGGAGACGGCGGCGTTTGGATTCAGGAGGTGGGCTGGGACTTTTGGCAGCCGATTTTAGTGGGCGTTTCCCCTTCACCTGTTGATATCTTTTTATTATGGGCATGTCCTCCACATCATCATCGGCCTCTGTGCCGAATGCCTGATTTAGCGCCTCGTCCACATTGATCGGAGGAGGCACTGGGACAGCTGCGGGCTGAGGAGAGGATTGTTTCTTGGTCTCCTCGGCGCACGACGTAGCACAGGTATTGATGAACGCAACTGCAGTGATAGCGGAGAGTATTAGTATTCAGTTTGGATAGAAAGGATTGATGCAAAATAATGAGGACTGGTATGGACCTACCAAATTCAGACTCAGTGAGAGCAAGATCCGGTTCGACAGGATAAGAGTCGATGCCCACATAACGGAATACGTCAGATCGGCTAGTGAGCAGCACCATGTCGAATGGGCGCTTACTCCATTCCGCGAGCTGGCTGGAATATTTGTTATATAAGGAGGGAAAGTTTTTAGGGCCAGGAGTGGGGGATCGTTTGGGAGTGTGGTATTGTAGCTCGGTGGGGAAGGGCCACTCCTCAGTGTTGTGTATAAAGAAGAAGTTTTTCTTCCAATAAGGTACTTTGTTCGAGGGGTTCACTAAGAAGCGCTCTTTCCCGGTGCGAGTAGAGAGGTAGAAGGAATGGCTTTGATATTTTACTTGAAAATAGAAATGGAAAAAGTCTAGGTCAGGCTGTGTCTTATAGTATGTACATAAAATTACATAGCTCGCCAGATACTTCATGGAGTTAGGGGTCAGTTGTAGAAGAGGTATTTTATACAGATTGGAGGTTTGGATATAGAAAGGATGCGGGGGAAATCTAAGACCTGCTCTAGAAAGTGCGTCGAAGAAGGTAATATGACCTGGAGGTGGTTTCAGAGGGTCTAGATAGCGGATGTCAGGCAAGGCTATCTCTGCGGTTTGAGGAAGATTGAGGATTGGCTTAAATGCTTCTAATTGCTCCATGTCAGGAAGTAGCCAATAGTTATCTTTAATTTCCTTGGTAACAAGGGATGAAGGGTGCAGGTCGGTAATGGTTACAGCACGGGCTACGGTCACGGGGTTTTTTATAAAATGCTCGCAGGGTGGTGGATTGTTGGGATTTGGCATAGGGATCTCCTCTGGGATAGTTGCGAGGGCTAAAGGTTCAGACGAGATTTCAGGTACTCTATCTATTGAAGCTTGGGCCTCAGTATGGGTTCTAGTTTGGGCTTCTAATATTACCCAACTGACATCGCCTTCCGGCTCATCGTGGAGGCCGTGGGGGGGAGAATCTATTTGTTTCCGTCTTCTCGTAAAGAGATAAAGGTTTTCAGTGGGGTTTAAGTCAGGGGAAAGGCTTAGGTTTTTTGAATCGGTGTTCAAGGATGTTAATTTCATAGTAATTTATATAAAACCAGGGGAGGGGGTAACACAAAATAGCAATATCTCAGCAAATGCAGTTATATTCCTAACAGTGAGATTGAAATACTATAATAAGAGAAGGGATTTGGGGACTTACACATTTTTCGGAGAACTGGAGGTCGTTGTCAAGTGTTGTACCGCTGGTAGATTTTTTGAACGTTTGCTAGTTGGCAAGCTTCTTGCAGAGTGAAAATGGAGATTTTTTGATTATAATTGTGTAAAGTGATAAATGAGGGGGATGAAATGATTTTTATGTGTTGGGCGGCGGAAAGCTGATGGGACAGATTGGAGCGGGAGTTGGTAGGGTTTGTTTAGGGAATGTTTTGGGCCATATGTTTTGGGCCCACCGTGTTTATTATACCACGAGATAACCGGGGAGCGACACGTGCCCGACGCGGTGTCAGGCTGCATTTAATGAAGTTTAAACGGGATTGGATGTATAAGAGGAGGCGTGTTTTGATTTTTGTGGCTGCTTATGATTACGTTTTAGAGAGTTATTCGGGTTTGGATATGATTTCAGGTCGGAAAGTAATAGTAGTGTGGTTCTAGATCGTTATATACACAGTTGGGGATTTGGTCTGTGGGACTTGCAGGTCGTCCCCGAATGATGATCATCCTATCTTAAAATAGGTGAGCTCCGTGAGCTGGGCATTCGCAGGTCGCATGTATACTTGATAGCTTACAGTGGTAAGGTGAGTATTATAGCTCGGTTTGTTGAAGTGTGGTTTGGTAAAGTGAAGTAGCGATTTATTTATGCGCTTATGTCTTATTGATTTTATTGGCTGTTGTGCTCTTTGATTATATTTTTACATGTCCTACCTGATTTCGTGGCTTAATCAGCTAGAACATGGGGGACTAGCTTATACGGACCAAAATGTCTGCACGAGATATTGTTTGATATGTTTGAGTATTTGTGGAAGGCGACCTCATCTTCTAGAGAGGGTGTTCCTCTGGGAGATGAGCGAGCTGGATTGTGTCTTTGAAAAGTGAGCGAGCTGGTTTGTGTAGAGTAGCGACCTGTAGTATGAGGATGAGTTCTCATATAGGGTCGCGATCTCTTATGGTTTGAGCTGTGTACTTGAGCTCGATTGTGGGTTTTATGAATATTGAGCCCGTGGGCTTAAAGTGAGTGGTTTATATGGTTTTCGGTGGGCTCTATAAAGGGCCCAGGCCTGTTATGATAAAGAGATTTGTTATGTATGAGAACTTAACATGCGGAGAGAGTCCCAATTGTGAGTCGGTTGTAGAGTTGTAATATTCATGGAATTATGGTTATAGAAGGTAACCCTAGATTGAGGGGCACTTCCCCTATCTTTATAAAATGAGGTGTATACCTCTCATTAACGATTAAGTCGATATTTTTCTATTGCATTATTATTTTATATCTGAAGAGAAGTGACGAGTGTTTGATTTCGCTTATTAACTTAAGCGTCGGAGGGAATTAATGGGCTCGAAATCCGGCCCGTCTGAGGCGCTGTTTTGCAGGACCAGCGAAGTCGCCAGGAGATTCGTGGAAGGTTTAGCAGGTCGTTGTGACGTATTTGGAAGCAGTTTCAGGTCGCTAATCTCTACTTTGAGGTTAGTACCCCCTATATTTGGTAGCCCTACTTTTTGGACTTATCAGTCATGCTTTGCATCTTGGTTGGCAAAGGATCGTTGTGGAGTTAAATGTTGAAGATATTATTAATAGACTGAAAAAATGTGACTTCCAAGGCCTGAACTCGAAAATATATGAAGGCATCCTTTTGTTAACTTCGCTCTTTTTTAGGTGTGAATTCCGTTGTGGTTGTATTGATAAACTTTCTAATTCTTTTTTGTTGGCCTTGTCAGCCTCGTCTATCTTTAGCGGCCATAAATGGCACGATTGTTTCCTAACTTGGATGTAATTCTGTAACCCAATTTGGTTTAGGTGCCAGTGAGCATCAGGTGCATACTTCTGTTTGAGGTTTAATTTAAGCTATCGTTTCGGAAAGAAGAAAAACAAAATTTGAAATTTGAAAATAGGTTATAAACTCAAATTTGGAGTGAACCTGGAAATCAGAAAACAACAATTTACCAATAAAACTTAAGTGATTACCATTTTCTTACCTAAATCTCAATGTGCAATGGACTTTGTTAGTATCCAGCGAAAGAGTACTTTCAATTATCATCACTGTCAGAAAGAATTTAACATATGTCCTAGCTAGGAAAATAAATAATGGAGAAACCATAGAGTACATGTATAATACTTTTCAATTGATATTGTTCTATTTCACATGTAGCAATAAATTAAATGATGTATATATATCCTCAAGCTTCTCAAATATTGACTGTGCTCTAAATATATGTCTATCAGTATTTTCATTTTGAGATTCTACATAATATTTCCCCCCTAAAATAACCTCTTGTTTTTAGTAATAATATAATATCAGAGTTCGTGAAATATCGGGCAAGGCTACATAATGATGAAAGACGGTTCGGTAGGCCAACCCAATTTCCCCCCAGTCCAACCAAACTCGTGTATGTATTTTGTATGCAAGTTACGATAAATAAAAAAAAAAATGTGTTAAAATTAATTCAGGCTAAATAGGTTAGGTATATTTCGAATCTCAGCTCAATACTAGCCCATGAACTAGACCGAATCTTGCCACGTCTATCTAATATATCAAGAACTCCCCACCTTTAATTTTAAAAACATATTATAAAAAAAATTATTTTCCCAATATAATTACACTTTTTGTCCATTATTCTAGCTACTTAGGAGATTTAGTCCTAAATTAGTAAGTTAAGGTTTCATTTCTTGGAAATAATGCATGTGATTGGAATAGTTTTTCTATATATCATGTAAATTCCAAAATCAAAAGTATAGTCGGCGTATCATAGCATCCAATTGTGCTACCTCCACACTCTTGGGCGAAAATTGAGGATTTCGATAGAAAAAGTTCTAAAATAACGTGTAATTTATTGTCTGCAAACGTCTGTTGAACTAGGTTTTATTAGAATTTTTAGTAAAAATATTCAGAATTTTGAGGATTAAAAAAAATTGTAAATAGCGAGAATATTTGTTTGTTGTAGGATCAAATTTAGAATTTTTAGTAAAAATATTTAGAACTTTGAGGATAAAAAAAAATTGTAAATAGCGAGAATATTTGTTTGTTGTAGGATCAAATTTGATACTATTTACTGTAAATGTCAAACCATATTTGAAAAGTAGATGATGTTATATTAATTTGTTGTATATATTGTTAAATCGTGCCTAAAAAGTTAATAGTCTTGTATTATTATACTGTATTTACTTTAATAATTTTTAATTATTTAATGTGAATAAAATAATATATGATATAAATTAATTTAAAAATTATTAATTAAATATTAAAATCTTGAATTTTATAATAATTTGAATTGTGATTCAAAATTCCAATCGACTCGGAACATGCCTTAAGAAGGGATCAACATAAAGAAACAAAAAAACATTTTTCCTCATCCAAATAAAAAGGTAAATATAGGAGGAATACATGAACACGTGTTCGAATGCATTGTATAGTGCTACACATATTTATTGTCTCTGGGGGAGTGAATTTATAAGCCTAAGGTTTTATGTAGACGAGTACCTTAATATCTACTTTTGTACATACTTGTGATTCTTTTATTATAGGAGTAGCAATCCACTATTTTTTGGTGAATATGAAGTTAACATTGGGGAAGAAAATACACAAAAAAGGACGTTTGGTGGGTGCTATTATTGGTTTTGGATGTGCACAGATTGGAGTAATATTGAATCTAAAGGTACACGTCCTTTAGGCCTTGTATGGCCTCGTATGGTTTAACATCGTGAATATTGAGATTCTAAATCTCAATTTTTATTTATTTTACGATTTAAATTTTCAATTCACAATCAATAATTTTTTACATCTAACCAACAATCATCTCTTTTATTATATCATCATTATATTTAAAAAATTAAATATTATTAAATATAATATAATAATACATATCATCTACTTTTCAAACATGATTTGATATCAAATACAATATAAAAATATATTATCATCCACTTTCGAGACAATTTGACATTTACAGTAAAAAGTAAAGGATTATGAATCCTATAACAAACACAAATTCTTATTATTTACAAAATTTTGAATACCCGAATCCCAACGAAGCAAGTATCACGGGTGAAGTCCTTTTACCATTTTGCCCCTGAACTAATTAAAATGGATCAATCAATTTGCATGACCACAATTGTAATTAATCCTTTTTTCTCTCGTATTACTACTCAGATTGATACAAGATATCTCAAGATACACGTACACTAATGGGCTCTCGTCATTGATGAAAAACGTACAATGATTTAAAGTGTTGTTTTGACCGCACGTTAATCTTTAATGACATAGTACAATTATTGATATATTTTACAATCAACTTATGTTCAACGATTTGACATTCATAATTAATTAGCGTTTATTTGGATCGCTATTAGTAGAAATTTTGGATTTTAAATATTCATAATTTTGTGCATAATTAGAATTTTTGTTTATTATAAAATTTAAAATTCAAATGTCATCATGTCTAGAAAAATAAATAATAATATATTATTATATTATATTTATTTGAATTTAAATGGATAAGTAAGAGATATGATGTAACTGAAGAAAGATAAATGAGAGAAGAAATATTAAAAAAGATAGATATACTAAAGATACGTTGACCGTCGATTTCGGTTAAAATCGTAACCGCCAACCGAAATCCAGCGGTTCGATTTCGGTTAAGTTAACTGGAATAAAAAAAAATGGCGACAGTTTAACCGGCGGTTAAACTGTCCGGTTTTGATCGTTTGAATCAAAGCCTCGGATCAAATAGCCGTTGATCATGAACGGTCAAAAAAAACTAGTCGTTGGTGATTTAACCGCCGATTAACAGAAACCGGTGGTTAACAACGACTACTTTTTAAGATTTTCTTTTGTTTTGTTTTTTTTTAATCCATTTCTACACCTATAAATACCCCACTCTCCAACACCAATCCTCACACCAACTCATCTCTACTATTCTTTTTCTTCTCTTATATTTTCAAATTTGAAGTTGCTAGTTTGTGCAAAAAATACTATCAATAATATTCTTCTTTTTCTTAATCTCATTTTACTTAATTCTTATTTATAATATTATTATGGCAAAATCTTCTCGTAATATCAATACCAATAATATTCGAGAATCTCGTCGAGGCCGAGGCTGAGTTGGAGGTCGAGAATCTCGACGAGAACCTTCGATCGTTGCCGGAGATTATGTTCCCGATGAAATGATGGAGGAAGAATGTGAAAACTTATATAATCAAATCAACTTCGGCGAGCATAATCAAACCAATTTCGATGAGGATTTACCCACCTTCGACGAATCCGAACCGCCGACCGACATTAATTTGGGTGAAGATGAGAAGGAAGCGAGTGATATGTCACCGCCTCAATCAAAATTGAAGGAATATCAATCCCCCATCTTCCGATTGCATTTCACAAGAACGACGGTCAATGGTGAACCTCATGCACAATGCAATTATTGCAAGAGTCATTACGTCGTCGGTTCTAAAAATAATAGAGGCTACGGGTCGCTCAAATACCACATGAAGAAGAAGCATCCCGACAAATACGACATTGATAGCTCTCAAACACAAATAGACTTTTCAAATTCATCTACCGCCGGCGCTGGGGCCGGCGGCCAAGATACGAGTTCTAATTTATTTCAATATAGCAAAAGTGGTCATTATGAAGATTTTACTAGAGGTGCATTTAATCCATCTAGCACTAGAATTTCACGAAATAAAGTTACTCGCAATATTAAAAAAATGGTTAGTGAGTATAAGTTGAATTTGATTTCCATATTTGATAGTTTGTCTCAAAGTATCTCTATATGTTCGGAAATTTGGACTGATTCTCATCATAATATTAATTATATGGGAATTGTATGTCATTGAGTTGATAATTTCTGGACTTTACAAAAATATTTAATTGCTTATAGAGAGTTTAATAGTTCGCATACCGCGGTGAATATTTCGCGCAAAATATCCAATATTTTGTTCGAGTATCACTTAGGTAACAAGATCTTTTCAATTTTATTTGATAATGCCGCCGCTAATACGTCTACTTTAGATTTGTTAAAAATATTTTGTCAACCTTCTATTGACGATAAGTTTACTCATATTAGATGCATTTGTCATATTTTGAATTTATGTGTTAAAGATGGTTTAACTACTTTTAAATCTAAAATTGCTCTGATTAGGAGTGCGGTATTTCATATAATCAAACATGATTCAGTTGCAAAAAAATGGCAAAATTTTTGTCGAAACAATGGTTTGCATCCAAAAAAAATTTACAATTGATGTGTCAAATCGTTGGAACTCTACTTATAAATTGCTTAATGATTCTTTTGAATATAGAGAAGTATTGTGTGCATGTTTTGCTAGTTAAGATGTCGATTTCGTTTTATTTACCAATGTGTGGGATGACTGTTATAATATGATGTCCCTTTTAAAAAAAATTTACGACGTCACCGTGACTTTATCCGATATTTATTATCCTACCTCCACAATATTTCTTGATCAATGTATTCAAATTGTACTTATTAGTAATTCTGTACTCGATTTACCTGAATTGGGTGAATGTATTGCTAGTATGTTGAGTAAATGGGTTAAATATTCTCTTTACATTCCCAATATTTTTTTGATTGCAAAAATTTTAGACTCGAATTATCGAGTCAAGGGTTTGAAAAGTTTACTTAAAGTTTATTATGAAGCATTAGGACCTTTTTTACAAACTTCAAATATTAAAATTTCTAACCTTATAGCGTTGCTCACCAAGCAAAACAATCTTTAATACATATTTTTAATGATTACAATTAATCTTTTAGTGATGTCAATGTGTCCCCTTCCCTTTCCCCCACCACTTATAGTGTAAGAATATTGTTCAACGACCCTAGACAAGCTCTAACCCTATATACTAGGTTGATTGGGGATACTAAGCGAAAATGACAAAGGGCTAGTGCTAGTGCTAGTCGAACAATGGAATTAGAAAGTTATTTATGAGCTTTTGAACCGAGTAGTATCCCAAAAAATCTCGATGGTACTACTAACGATCTTGTGCAGTTTGGTCGAAAGTGGCCACTATTTTTCCTACACTCTCTAGGATTATCAAAGAGGTTCTCGTCGTTCCTGTTTCAACAATTTCTGTTGAACAGGCCTTCAGCACGGGAGGCTTTCTGTTAGATGATCGTCGGTCTAACTTATTACCCAAAAATATTGAAAATCAAATGTTGATGAATGATTAGGTTAAAACTAAAAAACGATAACAAGAAATGCAATTGGATGAAGGTGAAGAGAGCGACCATTATGTGATACCACTTCGGGGAGCAACGACAATGACGAAAAAATGAAGATGAGCCTCCTCCACTATCCACATAACGTAGGTAAGTAAGGTAAGTATAAGAACTACCCGAACTTCGATTCCTCTACGAGGATAAGTATGCAAGTTAATTCTAATATTAAAAGTTAAAATTTATTTTTAATTTCTAATATTAGAATTAAAATCAAGTCCTTTTTTTAAAAAAAAATTTTTCAAAAAGTAAATCGAATTACGTGAGTTTTGATTCCTTTACGAGGATACATAGGCAGATTAATTATAATATTAAAAGTTAAAATTTCTAATTTTAATTTCTAATATTAGAATTGAAATCAAGTCCTTTTTTTTAACTAATTTTTTTCAAAATAAAAAAAAATCGAACTACATGGACTTTGATTCCTTTACGAGGATACGGAGGCAAGTTAATTTGAATATTAAAACTTAAATTTTTTAATTTTAATTTCTAATATTTGAATTAAAATCAAGTCCTTTTTCTAAAAAAAAATTAGTATTTTAAAAAATTTTACTTCAAAAATTCAATTATCAAATTTTATATAAGTTCTCATCTATTTTTCATATTCTAATTACATTTAAGTTTCTCATTCATCTCAATTATTTAAATTTTATTTAAGTTTTTAAATTTAATTTTTAAAAAAATGGCGATTAACCGCCGATTTTTTAGTTAACCACCGATTTTTTGTTAACCGACCTTAACTGTAACCTTAACCGGTTCAACGTCGATTCGGTTACGGTTAAGGTTCGACCTGTTAATTAACTGTCAATTAATTAACTGGCCAATTTTAACTGAACGGACATCTTTTATTTGATTTAGAGAATTATTGAATAAATATTTAAACTTTGGATACTAAAACAAACGAGTATTTGGATACTATCTCCTCCTCAACATATACTTATATTGTACACTTTGTAGTAATAAAGTAGGGCGTCAATTAAAGGCAAAAATGTTTATATACCGTACATTTCAAACCAAATTTTGTTATTAGGTGGTGTGGAGGTGGGTCGCAATTTAGGTGGTTTCGCACCCTCAACCTGCGAATTCATCATTTTTATTTTTTTTATGGATTCGCACTCTCAAGATGTGAATCCTACTTTTTATTAAAAATATATTTTATTGTGATTTTGCATTACAAGAATGCGAAACCTATTTAGAAAAAATAGAATTTTTATTTCAAATTCGCAGCTTCATGCTGCGAATTTCAATTTTAAAAAAAAAATTATAAATTGTGGTTTCGCATGATGATTATGCGAAACCTACTTTCCTAAAATATATATATTAAAGTCGAAGCTTCATGCTGCGAATTTAATTTTTTTTTTTTAAAAATTATAAATTGTGGTTTCGCATGATGAATATGCGAAATTCAATTATAAAAAAAATAAGTTTATCTTGATTTCGGATGAAAAGAATTTGGTTAATAAAATTTGTACTTTTTGACTGCATGAATCCAAAAAAGAATTTGTACTTTTTGACCACATGAACCCAAAAGTGATCAAATAATCCAAATAATAGTCACATGTAAATTACATGCAAACGTCTTTCAAACCTCATATGAATTTGATTTTATCATTCATTCATTCTCATTCGGATGCACAACAAACCAACCTCAAAATTATTTTTTCTCTCATCTCATTTTCTCTACAGAAACATCTGATTTCCTATCTACACCTCGTAAGCATTGTTTAAGATAATTTTAAATATGTTAATCTTTTGAAATAAAATTTATGCTTATTTTATTTGTTATTTATAAAATAAAACTTATGCTTGTTTAATTTGTTATTTATAAAATAAAATTTATGCTTAGTTAATTTGTTATTTATGAATTATTTCCAGGTAATTAAATTGTTGTTTATATTAGTTTGGAAATGTTTATGTATGCATACGTAATAAAAGTTTTGTTTACAAATTTTTTATTTCTATGTAGTTAAATTATTGTTTATATTATTTTAGAAATAAATATGTATTCATATGTAGTTAAATTGTTGTTTATAATTTATTGATAACTAGTTAAATTGTTCTTTATAAATTATTGGTGTAACATGTATATTATCTCGTTTATGAGAAATTTCTGAAATTGTTGTTTATATTTATGCATCCCATTAAATCATTCTTCATAAATTATTTTTTAAATTATTATTTATATTTATAAAATTGATATCTATATATATTCTTGCATTAGGTATACCCAACTTGCTTGAAAGTAGCCTCCATTTCTAAATAATAGACAAAATCCAAGATATGATTATATATACACATAATTTTTAAATCTCATTTACTATAAATAAAATAATTATTAAATCGGATATATAATATTATATGTTCATGTTTAAATTTGATAGATTATATTATGTATTCAGTTATTACAAACTTTTTTTTTTTTTGCTTTGTAATAATTTTCCGTATTTTAAGGATGGCTCCTTATCGTCGTCGTGTCATTACCAGGGCAGAAATTAGTGGAGCTCAGAAGTTTTATGAAGACTTTCTTTTGTACAAGATGAAGTCAAATCATTCAATACCTGAACACTATTTGGCAATGCTCAAAATGTGGGTCCACTTGCTTTATTTAAAAGCCTATAATTACCTTATAAATATTGACCGTAACCATTTAACACGAGGAGTTGATTGGTTAAATACTTTAAATGAAGATGATCATGAAAGAGGCATGCATTTGCTATGTGAGCTGCGATGTAAGGGTAAAAAATCAAATGGTCCTAATTTGATGAAAGAGTTAGTTGAAGACTGGAAAAAGAACATTGGGAGATCCGTTATTTTAGAAATGAGTCATAAGTTGGGAAATGATGTTTTCCAATTAAAAAAATCTCCACCCTCTACTTACCTATGGCCAACCAAGTCAAGTGTAAAACATCATTTGATGGATCCATTTGCCCGTATTAAGTTCAATGTTGGTTCTAAATTTAAAAATTTTAGAGACATTGAAAGATTTGAAGAAATTGCAAAACTACCGGCGCACGAAGTTAGAACGGGTTTTTGGATGCTTAAATGAATCACTTTTTTATGGTTTCTTATTTTATTGTTTCCTTTTCTTTTTCTTTTTCTCTTTTATGTGTTTTTCAATTTATTGTAAATCTTCTTGTTTTGATCAAGTTTGAATGAACATAGTTTTATGACTTTTAATGTAACCATTATTCCTTATTTATGATATTAGAGTGGAAGTTTTTATGTGTTAGCTTGGATTTTTCAAGATGAATCATCTATAAATTTTGAATATTGGACTAGATTTTTAAAACACAATTCACTTACACCTTTGGTTTTCTCCACCATCTAGGTATTTCCATAAGAAAAGAAAAAATGAGTTCCAATCAACTTAACAATGTACTATATTTTGATTTTGAAGAAGATTTCTTTTTCTACGATACGAATTTAACCGAGTGGAGCATCCATATGTGTACTAAGCTGGTTGACGACCTCCGTGAGAGTAAGCTCAATGGTGTTTATGATCCCAGAAGAGGATTACGCAACAATATTACGTGAATATTGTTGGACAAAATCAATGTTGCGTTCGGGAAAGTCTTCACAATGGACGACATAACCGCTCGAGTTCAACTTATGGAAAATGATACAGGCATTTTCATATGATGTTGGGAAACGAGCATGTACTTGGGATTATGATACCAACAAATTGCAAGCGCCAGAATGGCTTGTACATTTTTAGAACGACGTGGCAGGCGATGCTGAGTTTACTACTATATATCTAAAATATGGATAACCTTTATTTGATTCGATGAATTGGGTATTCAATAAAAATTATTTAAATTGCATTTGTCAATACCACAATCTCATTGGAAATCCGCCATTATGAATGTGATCACATATGTAATATCAAATTACAGTAATTATTATATTCATCTTATTGTATTTTAATTTGAAATAGATTTTCTTGTTTTTAAAACATTATTATGATATTCACTTATAATAATAGAATAATAAAATATTTCAATTTGTATTTATTTTTATATTATTTATTTAATAAACCCCATTTGTCAATACAACCTTATCGGAAATTTGCCATTACGATTGTGATTAAAATACTATTGTTATTAAAATTTTATTATTTTTCTGTTGCAGATAAAATTCATTACTTCAGTTTTGAGTTCATATGCACTTGTATCAAATATTTGTTATTTATTTGTTAGGCTAATTGGAACTCATTTTCTCTTTTTGTTTTTGGAATACCTAGATGGTGGAGAAAACCAAAGGTGTAAGTAAATTGTGTTTTAAAAATCTAGTCCAATATTCAAGATTTATAGATGAGTTAAAATTTTACAAGACAGTTGTATTCAATGTGTAGTCTTTGTCAAAGCTAGAGATGAAAATATATAATGCTTAATTGTAGTATTGTCACAAAGAAAGTTGAAAAACCTATTAATTAATGTGTAGTCTTGTCACCAGCAAGGTTGAATAAACATTAAATAAATAATTTTATTAAATAAAGAAAAAACAAATGATTACACACTGGATTAAATAAAAAACAACAAATATTACAAATTCAAACATTACAAATTAAACATAGTAGATAGTTGCACACTTAGACTAAAGTCATTCTGATCCCATTTTATTACATAATTGAGTATTAACACATTGAGATGAATCAATTGAAAGTTACTTTCATCTTCTTCCACAGTGGTGGCACATCATACAAATAATATCTGCACGATGCATCATCACCGTATTCCTTTATTAAAAAAAAGTTAGTAATTTAAATAAAACCAACACAAACCACGTAATTATTTATAGATAGATGTGTGGACTTTACATAGGCTGGAGAGATATTATTATTGATAGTGGTATCAATACATATCAATCTACGTTCTTCGTCCAAAAAAACACCATCCTCAGAAAGTATGGCCTTCCAACAACCGTACCTCATCTCCATTTCTTCGATTCGGTCGTAAAACATGAAATTACTCTGGAGTAGACTTTTTACCTGCGGGATGCTCAAGATCCTATACGCTTTTTTTGCACCTCTTTCAACACTTTCTTTCTGGGCGATGAAAAATTCCAAAATGACTTGTTCCATCTCCATGGTCCATGGGGTGAGTGCAGGATCATAGTAATTATTTTTTATTCTTAGGACATCTGGATGACTTTCGTCGAAGTTAGCCATTATTAGCTGGTATAATTTATATTTCTAGGTAGGTAGTTTTTTCAGTGTGTACATATATATAGATGCATAAAATATGTGTTATGTGTCATTATGTTGTCTAATCACTTGAATAATTGCACAATGCGTATTTTGATGAATTGTGTTGTCTTGTCATCTGGTACACTATGTCACATAACACTAAAAAGTATTGTCCACACACACATCAATGAAATTCATCTTTGATAACTACTGAATGATAGAAACTTAAAAGTAAACCACTCACTAAGAAACTTCAACACAATTAAAATAAATTACATAATACGAAAATAACTTCACAAAATCACATACATAATTAAAATGAATAACGTGCAGATAGCATTAATACAATATTATTAAATTAGTGTCTAAGATGTCCTCCTATGCCACATCCTTATTATTTTTTAGAATTCATTTCATTCTTTTTTTTTTTTTACAGAATAAACCTAAACTAAAACTAAACTAAATGAAGCGCGGTGGCTGAATATCTGTACTTGCACGAAGGTAGTAGGGATGTCTTTGCGGGGAGCCAGTTGTATCTGAGTCACTCGTTTGCACATCTCTATAACTTTCCCCAAGATCATACCAGATTGGAGTAATCCAGTAAATGAGCTGTACTCAGCAGGCTGCCCCATGGAAGGCGTATAGTATCCTGGAGTGCTGGACACACTTAAGGGCGGTATGTAGGTCGAAGTTGATGACCCTTAAATCTGACTGAATAAGATTAATAAGTATGTATGTTTGTCCATAATTACAAAGTCAAAGTATTGAGAACTTAATTACCTAGATAATATTGATGCGTGGATGTGGTGGCACCCGAAGTATATGAGGAAGGGGGAGGCGTTTGAGTTGTGTGTGTATGGGGTCTCTGCCTTCTGCCACCTCTAGAAGTTGAGGTGTGTTCTGGAATAGTCTCGCAGGAAGCTGGAAAAGGTGGTAATGGAGGCAACTGCAGGAGCTGTCGCATTTAGGTTGATTCTTTCATAAACACATGTTGTAGGCGATCAATAGAATCCTGATCATCAAGACTAATATCCCGAACAGTCGTCCACAAACGATCAAAACAGGTAACCTGAAACTAATAAAACTACCATTAAATGATCTCTCGAATTGCATATATGAAAACATTTAACATTTAATACGACCAAATGTACCATAACATATCGGGCTGCACTGTCCTCAGGTTGGTACCCATTCGGCATGCAGTAATTATACGGACTAAACTTATGTCGAGTGATGCGATCGTACCAATCATCATATCCGTCGCATGTCGATCTACCATCACCAATAGAAATACCTTCGAACATAGTCTGAGATGCATTTCTCCAATAGGTCACCCAAGTAGAGTGGTACTCTGGCCAATCAAATATGGACCGACATGCGCGAGTAATGCCATGTAATACTGCTTGTTCGGAAGACACGTGTTTAGGTATGTCTTGGCGCATACCAAATTGTCTCAACACTCGATTTGGGAGGTGGAACTCCACAATAGCAAAACTGATCAAAGGACACTGAACTTTACAGAAGTCAGTGTGACAACGTTTCCCTAGAGATGCAATATCCACCGACCCCATGTCATATGGCTCCCACACAAACTTAAATTTATGAAAGAATACATTAGACATTATAGTGTGTAAACTTATAGAATTAAAACATTAGAAATGAATATAAACCTGGTACGATAATAATTGGTCCAGCATGTCCCGAATGATACGCAATGAGTGACTCGCAGTGTGTGTGAACCTACAAAACTGCTTCCAACGTGCACCATAAGAAGGCAAGGGTTATGCATCCACATCTTCTTCATCTACAAATAGAAGGCCTAGTGGAACCCGGGAGCGCACTCTGTGAGGAACTACAGTGGCAATCCGAGACCAAGCACATATATATAGTAATAAACACGGTCCCTCCACCACACACTTGTCAACACTTGATGTAGTGCATAACTCCCGATATAAGATAGCCAATGAGGCACTAGCCCAACTGTTCTTCCTTGCTCTATCGAAATCCTCCAACAACCATAGGTGCAACAATGATGCAGAGTCACCTATCGAGTTAGGCATCACCATGCTAGCAAGTAGAGTAAGTATAACCCCCTCAAAATGTCGTCTAATGGATGTAAGCAGAAGACGTGATGTGCCCCTGAAGTCTCTTGCTTGTGGACTAAATCCTAAGAATTGCTGATAGTATTGAACTCAATCCTCCTTCGATCGACCAGAATCTATAGCTATGACCGGCCTCCCTCTCACCGGTAATCCCCATATAATGGCAACATCCTGTAATGTCACGGTGGCCTCACCACATGGGAGATGGAAGGTATGTGTCTCAGGTCGCCATCTCTCAAATAATGCAGTGATAAGGTGAGGATCAATATCCATCTGCCCACAATGTACAAACCCATAAAATCCAAGAGGGATTAGTGCCCGTAAAATTCGTTTGTGAAATGGGTTTTATTCTCCCTGTATAGACCACCAAAATCCTGATCCATGCCTAACATTGATGGTGGCATCCAAAATATCATCGCTCGCTCCGATCAAAGCCTGGGAACGATGACTGCCCTGGCCAGTTAGAACTTATGGGTCTCGTGGCCCGTACATCTCCGCCTCTATCATCTTAATAATAATAATAATAATAATAATAATAATAATAATAATAATAATAATAATAATAATAATAATAACAACAACAACAACAACAACAACATCAACATCAACATGGTAAGTAACAATATATTCGGTTTATACCAACACAAGAGGTATGAATAATGTAGATGACAATGTCATTTGCATAGAAACTACATAGGTTTTCACAAACAATCAAATTTAATTATATTTCAACAGTACTAGATTAAGACTAACAAACTTATAAAATTAAATCACTGCAATTGTGAAGAAGATGCTTGATACCGTTGTCGCTCACGTGTAACAGCCCAATCCATTGAATTATGTATCCTCGTAGTGACGTCTCTTCCACGTCTAAAGCGAGCTCGCCTGGTTGGATCGTGGACTAATTGAAATGTTGCATCGTCCCATTCGTCTTCATTGGGAAGTGGAATGAACTGACCCACATATGTTCTTACATAAGCGTTTGTACTATAATATGCTTTCATGAAGTTTGTTGGGTTAATGCCCACGTGCTTACAAGCTTGCATTGCATGGGCATAAGGTATCCCATCACTAAGCTATTTCCCGCACGAACACTCTTGAGTTGTTAATTGAACCTTGAAAGTCTTAATACGACGAGTACCGGGTATCAACATTGTCACATTTAGCAATCTGTGTTTGATGATGATTTAATTGTACGACTGCGTACAATGAAAGTCTTTGTTGTTCCTCATACTGCTCCATGATGTTACTTGGATACGGTTGATTCCTGCTCAACCAAGCGAATCCCTTCACCATTTTATCATAGAAAAATTTAACAGTGCGAATGAAGGTGAAATGCACTATGGCAGTAACATGCAATCGCCGCTCACCCTTTAAGACAGAGTTCATACACTCTGAAATATTAGTAATCAGAACTCCACAACATTTCCCACCATCATGGGACAATGTCCATTTTGTCTTATCCATCCACTCCAAGTAAGCATATGCAGGTTCTGATATCTTCTTAATCTCTTCTATTATCTTTCAGAATAACACTGGTGAAACAGCAGCTCTGGCAATCCGACATAAATCCTTCACTTTGACATTTTTAAATTGGCTATGAACATTGGCACAAACATGTCTCAAACAAAAGCGAGGAAACACCCGAGGTGGTTGGTACTCAGCCATTTCTCTAGTGCAGCTGATAATTCCTGGATGACGATATGATATGAGGCAAACACCCTCTCTACCTTGAATAATGTGTCTAGAAACCATTTTTAAAAATCAAGACCACGAAGCAGAAGCCTCTTCGTCTACGATTGCGTAAGCCAAGGGCAATAATCGTTGATCTACGTCTAATGTCACCGCGATAAGCATCTTATATATGTACTTTGTGTACAGGTGTGTACCATCCACACTAAGAACCAGACGACAATGGGCAAATTCATCAATACATGGTTTGAATATTCAGAATACATAGTGCATCATCGGCAGAGTTCTAAAGGTTTTTGTGTTTCCACTCAACGATTGTATCAGGATTATATTTTTGCAAGGCCTGCATATACTTGGGTAAAATTTGACACGACTTCTCCCAAGTACCATAAATATTCTCATGTGCTCTTTTCACCTCCTGCCATGCTTTATCATATGTAATATCATAACCGTATCTGTCCTTTATCATTTATTGGATGAATTTGGCACGATAAGATGGATCGCACTGCACCATGCTCATAAGAGTATCAACAATAAAATTCCTGTCCAGATTTTTGTGACCTAACTCAGTTGGATGCATCTGGCAGTCGTGAGAAGGCCATAATTTGGTGATCTTCCACATAGCACGTCTTTTGCTGTAACTCGCCCTCAGAAACCAATCGCACTGTTGAGAAGACACACCTGACAAACTCGACTTACACACAACTCTCCGCACTTTTGGTGAGCTTTCCACCACTCTAAACATATGTTTCACCCATTTGGCATGACAGTCTTTCACCGCATTCTTCAAATGTTTTTGATCTCTAAAAAGCATTCCCTTAGTTAGGACACCTTCTTGAAAATCGTAAATCTTCAAGGGCTTAGGAGCCCTAATGGAGTCAATTGGTACATCTGAGTAGCTGGAATCAAAAAATGAAATTTCACGAGTCATACGAAACTTTTTAGTTGATCTGTGATTTATCGCAGTAGGACGCACAAAATGTTGTGCAGCTTCACGATCGTCAAAATCGCCATGCGCATCAACACCATCGTCATGACCATCATCTTCACTACTATCGTTAGAGTTAGCATCGCTTCCTAATTCATCGGGTTCAGAACTAAGAGGCGAGTATGGCCCAAAATGATCGGCCACGTGTGTATCATCTATTCCTATAATATTCTCTACAACATTATCATGACTCGATCCCCAAGTATTTATGTCATGCTCCTGATTAATGACACTTGAAAAATCTTGTGTGCATATAGGTATACTAGATACATTTTCCTCCCGTAGAAGCTCGACATATTGATAATAATCATGATCTATCGAGGCAAATGTGTTGACATTTTCAACTCGAGGTTCAGATTCGACATACAACTCAAGAAAGTTTAGGCCTAAGGACGGATCTAAGAATCCCCATAAATTCTGCTCATTAGCAAGTGAAACAATACTACACGTGTTATTATATCAAAACTTAGCGGAGACTTTTAAAACTACTTCATTTACATTACTCTTTGTAACTGTAAACAAAACATCGGTCAACTACTTAAAATTTGTTTGACGAGAAATCCTTCTAGAAGCAATTACCTGGCGGTCGTACCTCACTTCGTAACCATTTTGCACAATTTGGCCGCCAAAATACACGACTATGGTGATCATATTTGAATTCGACATTGTCTATATATCCTAGCAATTAATCAAATCACTAAATATTAGAATTCACGATTTATCACTTCTATAATTTATTATACGAAGCGTTATATAATTTATATTAACTAACATACCTTTTTTCAAATAAAATGTGGAAACTTTCAAAATTGTTGAATTTATAATTTATAATCTTTTTAATATATTAAGATAATGCGATTTCTAATTTTAATTTTTTTAGATATTTAAGTTTAATTCTTGATATTTTAATCTTACTTTTAATTTTAGGTATTTTAACCTTTTTATAAAATGGCAAACATCGAATTTTAATTTTAATTTATTTTTGATATTTAAATTTAATTTTTGATATTTTAATTTTAGGTATTTTGATTTTTTTAGAAAATGGCAAACACCGATTATTAATTTTAAATTTTTAGATTTTTAAATTTAATTTTTGATATTTTAATTTTACTTTTAATTTTAGGTATTTTAATTTTTTAGAAAATGGCAAACATCGATTTTTAATTTTAATTTTTTTAAAGTTTGTAATTTAACTTTTATAAAAAGAAATTGAGTCACGAAATAAGTGTGCGATTTTTAGTCTTAATTTCTTAAAATTTGTAATTTAGTTTTTAAAAATATTTTTGAATCGTGTGAATTCAGAATTTTTTTTTTTAGATTTTAAGATCTTACAATATGTGTGTGATTTTTGATTTTAGTCTTTTTAAATACTTTTATGTGTGTGATTTCTTATTTTAATTTTTTAAATATTTTTATTATTTTAAAGTTATTTTTGTAATTTCAATTTTTTCAATTATCTTTAACTACGATTGTGATTTTATTTTTTTAGTAATATTCTGAAATTAATTTTTAATAATTTGTAGTTTCAAATTTAATTTTTCAATTCAATTAAATTTTATAAACAATATATAAGTTATGTCCGTTGTTTAGAAATGGAGGCCGACTTATTTATTTTATTTATTCATATCTTGGGTTTTGTGTATTTCTAGAATTTAATTAAAATTATAAAAGATATATAAGTTTTGTCCATTACTTGGTAAAGTGGGCAGTAGGTCTTATTTATGCATATCTTGAGTTTTATCCATTATTTAGAAATGGAGGCTAACTTCAAGCTGGTAGTAAACAAAAATTTAAGAAATAATCTATAAAAGGTTAACAATAATTTATAAAAAAATTATCAAATATAATTAACAATTTCAGAAATAACTTATATGGCATGCATAAATATAAAAAAACAAATAGACATGTTAACATCAATAATTTATAAATAAAACAAGAAATAGACATGATACATCAATCATTTATAAAGAAAACAAGAAATAGACATGATACATCAGCAATTTAGAAAGAAGAATTTGACTGGTTATAAAAAATTTGTAAACAAAACTTTTATTACGTATGCATACATAAAAACTTCTAAACTAATATAAATAACAATTTAATTACCTAGAAATAATTCATAAATAACAAATTAACTAAGCATAAATTTTATTTCATAAATAACAAATTAAACAAGCATAAGTTTTATTTCATAAATAAAAAAATTAAATAAGCATAAATTTTATTTCAGAAAATTAACATATTTAACATTAACTTAAACAATTACTTACGAGGTGTAGGTAGGAAATCAGATGTTTCTGGAAATCAGAAGTTTCTGGAGAGAAAATGAGATGAGAGAAAAAATAATTTTGAGGTTGGTTTGTTGTGCATCCGAGTGAGAATAAATGAATGATAAAATCAAATTCATATGAGGTTTGAAAGATGTTTGCATGTAATTTACAGGTGCTCTTGTTTGGATTATTTGATCACTTTTGGAGTCATGCGGTCAAAAAGCACGAATTTGTCAGTGATGTTCTTTTCATTCGAAATCAAAATAAACTTATTTTCTTAAAATTGAATTTCGCATAATCATCATGCGAAACCACAATTTATAATTTTTTTAAAAAAAAAATTAAAATTCGCAATATGAAGCTCCGACTTTAAAATATATATATATTTTTTAGGAAAATAGGTTTCGCATAATCATCATGCGAAACCACAATTTTTTTTTTTAATTTGAAATTCGCAGCATGAAGCTGCGAATTGGAAATATTTTTTTTTCAAAAAAAATAAAAAATGTTTTGCATTCTTTTAATGCGAAATCACAATAATTTTTTTATATATAAAAAATTTGATTCGCATCTTGAGAGTGCGGATCCATAAAAAAATCTTTTGAAAAATGATGAATTCGCAGGTTGAGGGTGCGAAACCACCTAAATTGACCCCACATCCCCACACCACCTAATAACACAATTTGGTTTGAAATGTACGGTATATACGCATTTTTGCCTCAATTAAAAGAGACGATCAAGTACATCGAAGTTATGATTGTTTGAAGTATAGTCAACTTAAACTCTATTTCATGTACACATTAAAATGGAATCAGATTGGTATCTCTATCACTCAATAATATTGCAAATTTGCAATACAAATTTTTAGAACATAATATTAATGTCGTTGTAAAATCAACGACTCACGCCGTAGTATTATTGATATGGAATTGTGAGAAAATTAAAATGAATATTCTTTTTAACTTCTTGAGTGCTGCATGAAGTTTCAATTACAAAAAAGGCAAATGAAATTTCATGAAAACTTGGAGGAAGTAAATGACACTCCACAAACACATTTGTCTAATTGCATTATAACCCTACAAATAAAACTAGTTCATGATACCCAAATCCCCTACAATATAATTGTGCTACCCTAAAACTCAAGGATCATTGAGAAGTAGCGACCTTAGATGGACACAAATAAAATATGATTTCTGTCCAAATTCAGTTAGGTACAATGCCAAAGTACTCTTAATAAATACACCAGTCTGTACTGGGGTATTAAATTTGACACAAGAACAAACCTAAATGTAAAATTTTTTATAGGATTATGGTTCACGGGAGTTTAATCCTATTGATTTAATTATTTAATTTTAGTATATTTGCCTGTCTAGGACTCTAGTGTTGGTTAGAATGTTAGTAGACATAGGAGTCCTTATCTCTTAAATATCTTAAGAGATAATTATCAAGACCTTGTTATGTGGAACAAGGACTCCTTCAAGGAAGTTGTGTTGTAAGTACTTGGCATTTTCATTTGGAGAAAATACGAAGACAAGCAAGAGAAAAACAGAAACACTACTACATTATTTCTGCTCCATTTTATGTTTTATTCTTTGAGTTCATATCTGTTTGAATGAGAAGAATCTTTAGGAGCAATCTCATTTTTACCTTTTTATTGTTACTAGAATCCTTTTTATTGGATCTGTAAACATTTCTAGTAATATATCTTTTGGCCTACAGTCGCGTTTTGTGAGTTGTTTTAACTCAGAGGCAAAATCATTAATGATCTATCTTTCTGCACATATGTTAGTAAGAATGTTTCAACATAATTACTAACATTAACGTTCATACAAGTTATTGAACCCCTTCTAAACTTTCAATTGGTATCAAGAGCGATCACTTGACTCTACTAAGTGAGATTCCTGCGGACATTGAAGGAGGAAAATGGATAATGTAATGAACGCTGCAATCCGACCTCCAGTGTTGGATGGAACAATCTACGTAATCTGGAAAGTCAGGATGCGAGCCTACATAAAAACGATAGATGAAAGATCCTGGTGTGCAATTCTAACGGGCTGGGAGGCTCCTAGTAGAGATGATCCGGACGGCGACATCATTCTGAAAAATGAAATTGATTGGACTACAGAAGAACTGGCTACTTCTAATGCCAATTCCCATGCCTTGAATGCCATCTACAGCTTTGTGGATGTGTCCTTATTCAGAATAATCTCCAACATGAAAATAACCAAAGAAGCATGGGAAGTACTACAGCTTTTTCGTGAAGGATCCAGAGGAGTCCAAAGAACCAAATTAAGAATGCTGGCAACAAAATTTGAAGTAATGAGAATGAGGAAAGTGAGAACATTGCCAGCTACAGTGCAAAGCTTCTTGATATTTCAAATGAATGTCGATCTCTGGAATCCCCTATATTAAATGAAAGGCTTGTGAGCAAATTCCTGAGATCAGTGATGGAAAAATTCAACGTGAAGATCACGACTATTGAGGAAGCCAAAGACACCTCTGTCATGAGTTTTGATGAACTTGTGGGCTCCCTAAAGGCCTATGAAATGGAGTTAAAACTCAAGCAACCAAAGGGAAAGATTATTGCCCTCATTTCTACCCTGGATTCTGAGGACAAAGACCTTGACCTTGCTGCCATAGCATACAAAGCGGAGTATGCAAACCTGGATGCGGACGGCATTACTCTCATCACCATAAGATTTAGCGAGTTTCTGAAGAAAAAGAACATCTCAAGGAAACCTTTGAACAGCCATCTTAAGTCTGCATCTGAGCCCAGCACTCCTCAACCCATGGGACAGTCTTCCAACAGATTCCAAATAAGAGATTCAACTCCTATAAGTGCAAAATCTAAACCCTGAAATCAAAACAGCAACAAAGACTTGGACAATGTTCAGTGTCACGAGTGCAGAGGATTTGGACATTATAAGTATGAGTGTGCCAATACACCAAGGAAGAAGAACTTTTTAGTCATGAGTGATAGAGAAGATGACAAAGAGCTAAAAGGAACCGATGTGGTTGCCTCCATGAACGCCTGTGTGGTCTGGGATGACACTGACAGTGTGGATAACATTGTGTGCTTCAATTCTGTCATCACAACTGAAAGTGATGAGACTGAAGATCTTGCTGCGGCATACGAAGAGTTATATGAAAATTGGTTTAAACTTCTCCAGAAAGTCAAATCTCTCTCCAAAGAAAATGAGAGACTACCACGAGCTGACAAGAAGAAATAATCTGTGGTGTTGAGTCTAGAAGCCCTTTTGACCAAACGAGAAGAAGAATTGGATAGAACCAGGGGGGAACTCTCAGTAGCCATGATGACACTCAAGAAGCTCAACACTGGATCAACCAAACTTGATGTAATTCTGTCTATTAGAACCATGGTCAGACATGGAATAGGGTTTGAGGGTCCAGTCTTTGTCAAAGAAGGCGACAAATCCTCCAAAGGATCAGTCTCTGTGAACAAAGTCAAGCGAAGGAAGCGTACCTACATCTGTCATCACTGCTCAAAACCAGGTCACATCAGAACATTCTATAAGAAACTCAAGTCAGAAAGAGCATCTCTCCCATGTAAATCAATGCCAGTGAAAAAATGCCCCAACATCAGGACTGACACAACTTGCAAAAGCATAATGGTGTGGGTAAGGAAGGAAGTCACCCAGTGCAACATGATTTACATCTCCCTAAAGTCCAGAGTTGAAGACTTGTGGTACTTTGACAGCGGGTGATCCAGACACATGACTGGATCGAATGAACACTTAACAAATGTTGTTCAACACAAAGAAGGCAAAGTCCAATACGGCGGGGGAGCGCATGGTCATATTATTGGAAAAGGCACCCTAAATGTTGAGGGGTTTCCTAAACTTGAGAATGTGCTACTGGTCAAGGGTCTAGCTGCCAACCTTATAAGCATCAGTCAACTTTGCGATGATGATCTTCATGTAAAGTTCAGCCGAGACACTTGTGAAGTCTTCAACAACACAAATCGTTGCATCCTCACTGGAACTTGAACCACGAATAGCTACTACAAAGTAAACAACAAGATTTGGTGTCAAAGTGCACAATCATCTGAGTCCGAATTATGGCATCAAAAGATGGGACATGTCAACTACAAAACGATGAGCAAACTTGTCAAGTCAGAACCGGTGAGAGGAATTCCCAAGCTGGTCATCAACAACTCATCCATATGTGGTGTTTGCCAAAAAGGGAAACAAACCAGGGTGTATCATCCGGTAACCCCACATTTCAATACCACTCGGTGCCTGGAATTGCTCCACATGGATCTTATGGGTCCTATCGAGGTAGAAAGTTTAGGTGGTAAGAAATACTTATTTGTCATTATTGATGATTTCTCTCGGTTCACCTGGATTGAATTTCTCCGTGAAAAATCTGAAACCTTTCAAAGTTTTCGAAAACTGTCCAAACGTGTCAGTAACAAATTCTCCTTGCAAATTGGCAGAATTAGGACCGATCATGGTAAAGAATTTGAGAACTCATCCTTTCAAAAATTTTGTGACAAATATGGAATTTCTCATGAGTTCTCCTCACCAATCACGCCTCAGCAAAACGGAATTGCCGAGCGTAAAAACCAGTCCTTACAGGAAATGGCTCGAACCATGTTAATTTCAAAAAATCTGGCAAAAAGGTTTTGGGCAGAAGCTCTTAATATAACGTGCCATATTTCTAATCAAGTCTATTTTAGGGTAGGGACTTGCAAAACACTCTACGAGCTTCTTATTGGAAACAAACCTAACCTGAACTACTTTCATGTTTTCGGTTGTGTATGCTATGAACTAAACGACATATCCCACTTAGCAAAATTTGATTCTAAAAGTGACAAGTGTGTCTTTTTGGGATATTCAGTAAATATCCATGCTTATAGGGTGTTTAATCTGAGAACTCGTTCTATGCTTGAGTCGATGAATGTCAGGTTCGATGAACTAGCAGTCATTTCTGAAAGGTCTGCTGAGGATGATGTGGTTTATCTGATTCAAAGTCCACAGTCGTCTCCCCTACTTACTCCAAGGGAGATATCTGAAACAGCACCAAGTGTAACTGAAAATGCTGCAACACTTGAACCAACATCACAAGTGCCTACAGACGCTGATGGTGAAACCTCTGAATCTGAAGAAGACCAGACCGTTGAAGTAATCTCTGCATCATGAAACAGAGATATACCCTCCAGGATACAGAAGAATCATCCCTCATCCCAAGTCATTAGATCTTTAAACGAAAGAAGCACACGGAAGAAACAAATCAATTTCAAGGAGATGGTAAAATTGGTATGTATGGACTCGTGTTGTTCTCTAACCAATTACTCTTGTTTTGTGTCCACCATAGAACCCAGAAAGGTGGAGGAATCCCTTAAATATGAATATTGGATAAATGCCATGCAAGAAGAATTGGACCAGTTTGCCAAAAATGACGTACGAGACTTGGTACCACGACCATATGGTGGAAACGTCATTGGAACAAAGTGGGTCTTCAGAAACAAGACTAATGAACTGGGAAATATAGTAAGAAACAAATCCAGACTTGTGGCTCAAGGTTATACTCAGGTGGAAGGTAGAGACTTTGATGAAACATTTGCTCCTGTAACTAGAATTGAGTCAATTAGATTACTACTTGCAATTGCTTGTCACTTGAATATTACTCTTCACCAAATGGATATTAAAAGTGATTTATTAAATGGTGTTTTAAATGAGGAAGCTTATGTTGAGCAACTCAAGGGTTTTGAGGATCCTCATAGACCACACTATGTTTTCAAACTGAAAAAGGCCCTCTATGGACTAAAACAAGCACCTAGGGCTTGGTACGAGAGGCTCACTCAACATCTTCTTCAAATGAATTTCGAATGTGGTGAAGTTGATAAAACTCTGTTCATCTTGAAAAATAATCGCAAGATACTAATTGCTCAAATCTATGTTGATGATATTGTGTTTGGTTCTAACTATGATGAACTACTCAAAGACTTCGTGACAAGCATGTATACCACCTTCGAGATGAGTATGGAAGGTTAGTTATCGTTCTTTTTGGGGTTACAAATTAAACAGTTTAAAAATGGAATTTTCTTGTCTCAGGCGAAGTATGCAAAAAATCTGGTGAAGCGCTTTAGTCTCTACAATGCCAAGCACATGAAGGCCCCCATGGATCGAGCCAAAAACTGTCAAGGGACGATGTTAGTGAAAGTGTTGATCACACTGTGTATAGGAGCATGATTGGCAGTCTTCTGTACTTAACTGCCAGTCGTCCAGACATCATGTATAGCGTCTGTTTGTGCGCTCGTTATCAATCTGATCCAAAAGAGACTCACCTAAAGGCACTTAACGCATTAGATACGTAGATGAAACTTGCAATCTAGGAATCTGTTATACAAAGGACACTAACTCTAATCTTGTTGGATATACTGATTCTGATTGGGCAGGTGACACTGATGATAGGAAGAGTACAACAGGTGGGAGTTTCTTTTTAGGTAACAATCTGGTCGCTTGGTACAGCAAGAAGCAGAATTGCGTGTCATTGTTAACTGCCGAGGCTGAGTATGTGGCTGCAGGTAGTGCTTGTTCCCAACTTCTCTGGATGAAACAAATGATAGAGGAGTATGGGTTATAAAGTCATGTTCTTACTATTTTGTGCGATAACTCAAGTGCAATTGACATCTCAAGGAATCCTGTACAACACTCTCAAACAAAACACATAGACATCAGACATCATTTAAGTCGAGATTTAGTTGAGAGAAATGTTTTGAGTATTGAGCATATTAGAACTGAACATCAACTGGCTGACATATTCACCAAAGCATTAGACTACGAGGGATTTTCCAGATTAAGGAAGTCTCTCGGCTTATGTGCTTTTTGATTTTTATTACCGGAAATGCTGCAGCACCCCTAGTAACATCAGCTGCAGCATACTATTTTCAACATGCATTTTTTATTTTTGTCATAGCACATAATAGTTCTTGCACAACTCACAAATTGTAGGAACATTGACGGTTTGAATGTGATGTAAAAAGGGACTGAAAGTTTCGAAATAAACAATTATGGGCTGACTTTTGCAGAAATAAGTTTTCTCTCGGTGTGCATAAGAGTTTGAATTAAAAAGTTTGAACGATGTCCCAGCTAGTCGTTCTTAAATGACTGTTTTTCTTGCCATTGTGCTGAAATAAAAAAAAATCAAAGATTCCTTTGATGGACTGTTAATATGCTGATTAAGTGGAGATCCTCTATACTCCCGGACACAAATGTCCTCAAACACAAATGACCTTGTCATTCGCCGAGTTAAGAATTGTCAGTTCATTGACTTTGTTGATCGAATGTCAGTGCCAATGCCATCACACAAAGAACCAACACTCCACTGCATTTGTGAACCTTATGTGATTTTTTTATTAGATCATTCCTTTTAGACATACCTTTAGGACATGCATGTTTGGTGAATTTTGTTCTTAAAAGTTTTTTTTGGTAAAGCTGTGCTCAAAAATTTGTTTCTTACTCAAATCTTATTATATTTTTGATGCCTTATTGTCAAGTGGGTTATAATCAGAGTCGTGTGGACCTGAGTCACTATTGCACTTGTTTTTATTAGAGTTGGTCTTGAAGATTGGGCCTGTCACTTACAATCTTCCAAGGCCTGATGGTAATTCTGTCTCTTCATCTACTCACAATTTGTTTAAAATTGTATTTGTGTGTCAGATTCTTTCCTCGAACCAGTCAAAAGTACTCTCAACATGAAACCTCTTTCGCATTCAGCTCCCTCAACCAAGCCAAACCCTAATTTCTGATTGAGAATGAGTCTAAGGAAAACCAAGGCATCGAGAAAGCCTGCCCGCTCTCAGTCGGAGAAAGTGATGATGATGAAGGACAGTGGTGCCGTCGGTACTCTTCCGAGGTACGTTCCCCTTGATATTCGAGGCGAACACGAAAATCACTCCACTCTGGATACAGATGTTGGTGGATCTGCTCCAACACAAGGACCTGACATCGGGGTCTCTTCTGCAACGCCGCCACAATCAAATTTACTGGCCTAGTTTCGATGCCCACCGATGACACCGTGGAACCCTATGCTGCGATTCTCCCAGGTAACCCCAGGAATGAAATTGATGTAAATAATCTGCCAAATTTAAAACTAATTGTAGAAACGTGTGGGCTAATTGGAAACCCACTGCTTAAGCACTCTCGACGGCTGAGAGGGATAAACCCGGGTCACCTACCGGAGGCTGTTCCCAAAAGTCAGTCCAGTGGACCCAAAAGTATTCCGATGGAAAGGATGTCCTTTGTTGAATACATTGACTACTTGACGGACAGTGATGATGCAGACTATGCTCCTCCAGAGGGTCTAGTTGCTGAGAAGGAGGAGATACCTGTTACTCCATTTTTCCCTGATTCAGAAGTTAAAATGGTGCGCAAGTTTCGTGCTAAGAGGAAGCATCTAACTCTTCAGAACATGGTAGCGCCAGATTCATAATCAAGGGAGGTTGATACGGAGGATATGCTGGCTGATGATGATGCACCGTTGGCATATTTACTATTGAAATTAGGTAAGTCTATCTCTGTGCAGGGTGCTTCAGGGTACGTGGCTCCAGTTGTTGTTGATGCATGCCATTCCCCTGTCCAACCAACATCAGAGGCCAGTCAGTCCTCAGAAAGGACTGTTTCTGCTGGTGAGCCTGATTGTAGTGAGGATGTTGGCACACACCTGCCTGACAATTCTCCTGTAGCTGCCAGTTCATCTCCTTCTAATCAGACTGCTGCGTAAAATGTCTCCACTTCAGACTCCACTGCATCTGACAATTCAGATGATGCTAACTTTGAGGTTAGACAAGAAGGTCCAGAGGACAATGCCACCGAAGAGGAAGAATCAAGGAGTGTTGATCTGGGAGACGACTCTGATGATCAAGAGCCGGATATGGGCATTGCCTATGCTCCTCGCTTTTATTCGAGTGAAGCCAAGGAGAGATACAATGGACTGCATAACCGGGTGCTGATTGAAGAGAGGAGAGTTGACTTTGGACTGTTTGAGAAGAAAAAATTGAACAAATTTCTGAGCAGAAAGGGGCTAACCTCAATTGTGACAACGGCAGTGCCATATCTGCGGGAGGCAGTTCTAGAATTTTTTGCCAACATGCTTCCCTCGATTTCTAATCAGATGTCTGAGCGGTATGGTAAGGTTATTGTGCGTGAGAAAACCTATTTCTTCACTCCCTCTATGATAAATAGGTTCTTCGGGACTACGGATGATGACGAAGGGGCCTCGGTTGATGACTTTGATGAAGTGGACAAGTTTTTAACTAGTGGGCAAATGACAAAGTGGCCGAAGAGGTTTCTTAGCTTCCACCTCACTTCTCTCTACTATATGCTTCACAAAGTAGCTGTGTGCAACTGGGTCCCGACGACCAATACAACTACAGTCACACGGTCACAAGGGAATGCTCTATTCCAGATTATAAAAGGGATGCGGTTTAATTTGGCCAAATCGTGTTTGACTGTGTGACGAAGTTTACCGACACCACTGCTACGAAAGTTGGTCTGCCCTTTCCCTCGCTCATCTATTCGATTCTTGTTGATCAGGGTTTCCAAAAATACAATGATGAGCATTTCAGCGGTGAGCCTGGCTTGTTTGGACTGAGCCACAAGCACTTTGAAGGGACGCATCGTATTGTAGACCTGCCGTTGGGATTCTCGGATGACAAGGATGTGGACACCTCCATTGCTTCTCCAGATGTTGGTCCCAGTGTTACTAACATAGGGACTAACTCTTGTCTCTCTATCCGTATTCATGTGTCTGATTTGCAGGATCAGTTGTGCTTGGTTGATCAGCAGATTGCTGGGGCTCGGGCTCATTTAGCTGGGATGGAGAAAGTACGAGGCTTCTTCTCCAAAATGCTCCTTTTGAGGTCTGGACAAAAAGGGGGAGAGAAGGTTAGAGAGGCTGATGCTGAAGAGGCTACTACTGCTGGAGAGGCTACTGCTGCTACAGTGGACATAGGGAAGCAAAAGGTGAATGCTGCTGCTCATGAGGATGAGGATGATGCCATGCTAATCCCTCGTCGGTCACGGAGGACTCGAACGGCGCACAATTCCTGAATGTCCCTAATGATTCTGAACCCGAATAATTCTGAACATTTATTTTTTGTTTTGTATTGTTGAAACATTGTTTTCTGTTGTTTTTTTTGGTTGAAGTTAGCTCAGAATTTTCGAATACTAGTGTTACTGTTATTTCTACTAACATTCTTTCAGCTCAGCAATTAAGGGGGAGTCTGCACTAGTATTTGTCCAGGGGGAGAGATTTTCACTGGCTTTTGTCCAGACAGACAAAAGGGGGAGACTGATAGGATTATGGTTCACGAGAGTTTAATCCTATTGATTTAATTATTTAATTTTAGTATATTTGCCTGTCTAGGACTCTAGTGTTGGTTAGAATGTTAGTAGACATAAGAGTCCTTATCTCTTAAATATCTTAAGAGATAATTATCAAGACCTTGTTATGTGGAACAAGGACTCCTTTAAGGAAGTTGTGCTATAAGTACTTGGCATTTTCATTTGGAGAAAATACGAAGACAAACAAGAGAAAAACAGAAACACTACTACATTATTTCTACTCCATTTTATGTTTTATTCTTTGAGTTCATATCTGTTTGAATGAGAAGAATCTTTAGGAGCAATCTCATTTTTACCTTTTTATTGTTACTAGAATCCTTTTTGTTGGATCTGTAAAATATTTCTAGTAATATATCTTTTGCAGTACAAAAAAAATCGGGTATGCTGGCGGATATACTGACGGGCAAGAAGCCATCAGCATTGCTGACGGTATTATTGGCGAAAGCAAATGCTGGCGGCCACGTGGCCCACGGACGTCAGCAAAATGAAGCCGCCAGTAAAACCGTCAGCGAATGAGCGGGAGTTTTCTCTCTCTTCATTTTACTGGCGGGCCATGCCCGCCAGTATATAATTTTGGTGTTGCTGACGGTAATGGCCGTCGGGATCCTGACGGGCATGCCTGTTAGGATATAATTTTTATTTAAAAAAAAAATAAAAAAATATACGCTGACGGACAAGGCCATCAGCGTAGAAGTACTGGAAATCCTGACGGCATGGCCGTCAGGATATTAATCCCTAAATTGTCGCCCCCTTCCTCCCCCC
>BMAC01000149.1:667035-701445 GCA_014905375.1 Phtheirospermum japonicum | reverse complement strand
TTTTTTTTGTTTTGAAATTTCGGTTTCTGCATCTCTCTAATGTTCTCGGGTGCACTGAAATATACGTGTACTACGAGAACTGGGGGGAGATGCTGCCGAAATTTTGAATGTAAGAAAAATGCATATTTTAAGATAACACATACTACTAAATGTCACGTTCTTGAATGGGATAGAAGCCTTACCAATTATAACTCGAATTACTAATTCTTCTCGTAATGCTGCTGAAATTTTGCCACCTTCTTTAATTTTAGAATCACGAATAACACTCAAAAATCTTAGGATGGCTGATGATCATAGTTGGATGTACAAACGGAATATTGCGGGATTTCTAAATTCGGCGTTCGTGGCCGGTGTAGATAGTTTCGTACAATTTTCACTCACACATGAATCTGCAGAGAGGGACGGTGATAAACTGAAATGCCCTTGCCCACGAACTAAGTGTAGGAACTCTAGTTATAGGTCTATCGATGAGATAAAATGTCATCTCGATACCAAAGGGTTCATTGCTGATTACTACATCTAGACTCATCACGGGGAAACAGATCTAGTCTCATCGCCTGCTGATATTGAAGTCGGTGGATCATCATCAAATACGTACGTCGATATGGTGCAAGATTTTGCCGGTTCCAATTTCAATATAAATGATATTGAGTTAGAGGAACCACCTAATCCCGAGGCGAAGAAATTTTTCGATATTCTGCAAGCTGCAAAAAAAATTATGTATCCCGATTGCGAAAAACACAATCGGTTGTATTTAGTTGCCCGTCTTATGAATTTGAAATTGGAGCATGGCATTTCTCAAAAATGTTATGATCAATTTATTGATTTAATCAAAGAGATCGTGCCAGAAGACAACAATATTGCAGATAATTTTTATGAAAGTAAGAAATTATTGAGAGGTATGGGATTACCGGTAGAGAAGATAGATTGCTGCATGAAGAACTGCATGATTTATTGGAAGGATGATTTGAATCTGGATAAGTGCAAGTTTTGTGATCATCCACGGTTTAAACCCGCGAATAAGGGACAAGCTAAACGTCGCAAGTCCAACTTAGTTCCATACAAGAGGATGTTTTACTTTCCTCTAACGGCCCGCCTGCAGAGGTTGTACGCGTCTAAAAAAAGGGCAAAAGATATGCGGTGGCATGCAGAACATATGGTAGAGGATGGTGTCATGCGCCACCCATCAGATTCTGAGACTTGGAGGCACTTCGATCAAACTCATCCAGAGTTCGCCGCTGAAACTCGAAATGTAAGATTGGGTTTATGTACAGACGAATTTCAACCTTTTGGAAGTTTTGGAAAACAATACTCGTCGTGGCCGGTGATTGTGACACCATACAATTTATATCCCTCGATGTGCATGAAAGAGAAGTATATGTTTCTCAGCATTCTCGTTCTGGGTCCACAAAACCCTAAAGATAAGTTAGATGTTTTTTTACAGCCGTTGATTGCTGAGTTGAACCAGTTGTGGTCCGACGGTGCTCTCTAGTACAATGTGTCTAAAAAATAGAACTTTCAGTTGTGAGCGGCTCTTATGTGGACCATTAGCGACTTTCCTGCATACTCGATGTTATCCGGTTGGAGTACGGCCGGTCGAATGGCTTATCCGTATTGCATGGAGCGTTCAGACGCTTTTACTCTGCAAAAGAGCATGAAGCAGTCATGGTTTGATAATCATCGTAAATTTCTAGAATGTGATCACCGACTACGTAAAGACAAAAAAAGATTTAGGAAAAATAGAAAGGTTCAAGCTCTCCCGCCTCACGTCCGTTCCGGAATAGAGATTTTGGCCGAAATTGAAAGGCTAGGACTTCTGAAGGTAACCGATAAAAATGCTGAACGTGTGAATGGGCTAATAGCGAAGAATAGTGGTTGGAGAAAAAGAAGTATTTTTTGGGATTTGCCTTACTGGAGCACTAACTTGATTCGTCATAATTTAGACGTTATGCACATTGAAATTTTTTTTGATAATGTGTTTAACACGGTGATGAATGTCAAAGGTAAGACAAAAGACACTTCGAAATCAAGAGATGAGTTAGCAGAATACTGTCACCGTCCCGAAAGAAAGCTACGAAGATGAGTCTGAAAGTTAGGGTTGAGGTTCGAAGATTTTATGAGTGTTAATGATAATCTGAACAATCATATATACATATATATACATATAATTAATTTTATTTTTTAATAAAATTATGTCGTATGTTAGATGCCTGGCAGGGGGCCTCATCATCGCCGCATTTCTCTTGGCTCATCGTCCTCGGGACCCCATGAGGATGATGCCACCGACATGGATTTGAATGATACTGTTCCACCCACCCCGTCTGATGACGCGGGGAGCACGCCCAATTCATGAGAGGTCAGGATTAGTGGGATCGAGGTAGTCGTGATCGGAAATAGGTAAGTAACATTTTAATCAATTTTATTATGTGTTCAATATATAATTTAATTATTTGACATATGTTGAAATAAAATTATTAATTTTTAGGTTACAAAGTCCGTCGAAGGACTTGCCGACCTATCTCAGGACTATACACGAGTCTCGTATCCACCCAGACGGGTGGAAATTCGAGCACATCCCGGACAGCCATCGTCGGACGTGGTGGCCTCGTTTTAGGATAATTTATTTATTTATTTTGATTTGTGTTAAGTAAATTGATTGATTATTTTTTCTAATTGTATTTCTTTTATAGGGATTGGTGTGGTGGGACAGGAGTATATACGATGAGAATGCCATCAAGGCGGTATTCTACATAGCGATGCGAGATAATTATAATAGTCATATATACGAGTGGAAGAAGGCGTATCGACGGAGTGGGACAATACCTGCCTGCGTAGGGGAGTCGATTTAGAACAGATGGCTGGTGGAGTTTCAGCGGCCTGAGGAGGTGGAGAAGTCTGAGAAGGCCATACGGAACAGAATGAGCGAGCCCGGAGGCCCTTCGACTGGTATAGCGAAGCACCGAGGCAGGTCTAAGCCGGCAAATCGACAGGCCGCCGAGATTGTAAGTCGATAATAGTTTTATATTTTTAGTAATTAATTATATTATTGAACATGTATAATTTTATATTTTTATTAATTCATTATATTAAATAATGTAAATATATCTTAATGTATAGGCTGCTCAGACGGGTACGCAGCCCAGTAACTACGACCTTCTCCTTAAGTATCATCGAAATCCCGACGGCACAAATACGGATCCCAAAGCCCAGAGGATAGCTGTAAGTTTATATATTATATATATCCGAGTTATTTAGTATAAAATCTGATAAAAGTTATTTAGTAATAATAGCTGAAAATGTTGATATCAGGAGGACTATGAGAGGGCTTTGGAGGAGAGGCGTGCTGCGTCGTCTGATGATGGCAGCACTCAGGTAGACCCGAACGAGGTCTATCTACAGGTCGTCGGCAATAATAAGGGTCGACGCTATGGCTTTGGGTGCTTCGAGAAGACTCAGAAGGGCTGCAGTACTTCTTCCGCCTCCACCTTCGATGTTCGTCAGCTTCAGACGCAGCTCGAGGCCCAGCAGACGCAGCTTGATCTAGCTAACCAGGAGATTCAGCGGCTACGCGAGGAGCAGGTGCTGGAGATTCAGCGGTTGATGCGCGAGGAGAACGAGCGATCCCAGTTGGCGCTCCGTCAGCAGATTGAGCTCGCTGTTGCCAGGGCCATGTCTCGTCAGTCTTCTACTCAGCCTCCCCCTGATCCGGCCTTAGATAATGATGATAGTTGATTGATGGATAATTCATGATTTTTTTTTGTAAATTCGATGTATGAATTGATTTTTAATTGTTTGATAATTTGTTTTCATTTTTAATTGTTAGATAATTTATTTTGATTTTTAATTAGTGAATAATATTTCAGATAGTTTTGTTTATTATTTTTAATTTAATTATTAATTAATATATCAAAAATTTTAATAATTTAAATTATTAATTAATAAAATTTAAATTACATGCTGTTGGGCCAAACCGCCAGAAATACTGGCAGTTTCAAACCGCCAGGAATCCTGGCAGGAGGAAATTACTGGCGGGTGACCTTCAGAAATTCTGACGGCCATATACTGTCGGATAATGCCATCAGGAAACTCGCCAGAATTCCTGGCGGGAATATTTTCCCGTCAGGATTCCAGTATCCTGACTACAAATATGTTGACGGCCAAAAACCGTCAGGAGGCCGTCAGTATTCCTTATGCTGACGGCCTCCTGACGGATTTGGCCGTCAGCATACCCGWTTTTTTTTKTWGTRGTGTTGGCCTACGATCGCGTTCTGTGAGTTGTTTTAACTCACAGGCAAAATCATTGTTGATCTATCTTTCTGCACATATGTTAATAAAAATATTTTAATATAATTACTAACATTGGCGTTCATACAAGTTATTGAAAAATTTTCAAATTTTATGCAAGCATTTGAAAATTTTGAAAAACAAATAAAAGAGAGAATGAGATGTTAAGATCCAATTACCAGTTAAGATTGAGATCACGAAATACCAAAAATATAAGGTTAACTTTGAGTTGACAACGTGTACTATAATATTTGTCACATTCTAATAATGATGAGGGTCACTATTGTATAATGACTATTTATTAAAATGAGTGTGACAGCATAACATTATTGTCATCTATAGTGATAAGAGTATTCATATTTGATCATTAGTTGCAATTATAAGTACTAATAATGATTATTGATAACATAACACTAACTGTCATCTATAGTAATTAAAGTATTTACATTTGATCATATGTTGCAATTATAATTATTACTCCCACAATTAACTCCATTATTTTAATTGTCATTTTAAAATATCAAGAATTAAGTATAGAAATTTAATTAATACACACTTAATTAATTAATAATATTTCTAATAATTTATCACTCTCCTCCTCATTATTATCTTATTACCATATGTTGTCTTGATATCTTCAAATAAATAGGAATAAAGCTGAAAGAAAGTGTTAATAAATTTTTAAATGATAATTAATTTTTTAAAACGACATTTAATATGAATTGGAAGAGTAACGATTATGGACCTGTCACGGTTATTGTACACAGTTTGGCTACATTCATAGATGCCAAAGTGATGTGACACTAGTTCTGAGTGCTCAATATTTATTACGCCATCCGTTTTAATATAAGTGTTATTTTAAAGATTAAGTTCTATTATAAGTTAAATAATATTTTACTAGAACTTTTCATCAATTTATTCGAGGTTTATTCCCATTTATTTTAAGAAACGTAAATAATAAATCTATGTTAGTAAGATAAATAGAAGGAAAGAGATTAATGGATTAAATAAGGAAAACGACTACGGTGCCCTCCCCTCCCACTTCTCGCATTTATATTCGTTGATCTACTCATTCTACTTATCTCTTGAAATAATCTAATAGTTATAATTAAGTGAAAAATGATATAGTCATGGTATCTTATATTCTTAAAATAAGAATATTATTAATTAATTGAGTGTCTATTAATCAATAATAATGTTCCTTGTTTCTAAACATAAATTCTAAATTAACAATTAAAAAAATAGAGGGAATATAAACTTTGTGGGTGTACTTTGAGGTAACCATTGAATGACATAATAACCTACTCCCTTCGTCCCAATTTGACGGTCTTACGGTTGTTTTCACACACATTAAAAAATTGGTAGTTTATATAGTTAAGTCATTAATTTAGTTAGTGTTTTCCAATTATACCCTTCTTGAATGTATTAATATCAATTAATACTCATAGAAATCAGTGTTGAAATTAGTATATATGTTATTGGAATAGTAAGATTTTACATTGTAATCATCAATTTTCAATTTACGAGGTAGAAAACTAAGTATTTCTATAATATTAATTAAAGGTATGTGTGGAAATGAAAAATTAATAATATGTTAAATATGGTAACTGGACTATTTTCGTGGGACGGACGAAAATGAAATAGTTAACTATTTTTGTGAAACGGAAGGAGGGAGTACTATATAAGTCAATTGGATAATCTATAAACAACATATTCGATTTAGTAATGTAAATGAGATGATTCAAACTTGAAAATTATTAAATCAAAAACTCATAATACTCGATTAAACCTTCTAAGGGACTAGTCACTTATCATTTAAGTAGTTTTCGCAAACTTTAAAAAAAAAAAAAAAATCTCTCAATTTTCACCTAAAAATTAATTTTTCCCCATTTTTTTTCACCACTTAGTTTTGTTTTTTTCTAGTACAAATTGAGAATTACTTGTTTAGAGTTTGCGATACTAATCAGGCTTTATAATACATTGATCACATTTTCTAACATTTCAAAATATCAGGCAAAAGTTTGGGTAGGGTACAAAAATTAAAGAAGATGTTAGAAAGCGGGGAAAAGAAGCTAAGAAAAGGCTGGATTGGGTCCAACCCATCCCTGTCGGCAAAGAGGAAACGAACCCATTAAATCCAAATCTGGCTCTCTCCCACCCGGCAACACACACATACTCGATGTGTGTGTATTTTATGTATGTATTCACTTGTCTCTCTCTCTCTCTATAGAAGCATATATCAATTGTTTCAATATTTGGGCTCCTTGTCACAAAATAATTGTCGTTGCTCCCTCCATCTTTTAATATTCTAAGCACTCAGTTCTTTTTTAAATATTATTATCCTAGAGTTCGTATTCAAACTAAAAGTAACATAAATGTTTTATTAATACACTTTAATTAATAATATTTCTTCTCCCTTATAATAACTTACCATCAAAGATTTAATTATAATTTTTAAAATAAGTGAGAATAACTTAAATAAAATGATAAAAGAATATATTTTAAAACGATGCTTAATTTATAACATAATTGAATTTCTAAAATAATAATTATTTTGTAGTTAATTAATTATAATAATTATATATTATGTGAATGACCTTCCTACCCCTAAACCATAATTTTGTATCTATAAAGGAACTCTAGTTCTCATAATAAAGCACACTCCTTGATCGCATTCCCTCACTCTCTTCTCTCTTTTTTCTAATTTCACAACATGTTACAGCACGAATCTCTAACCAATTAAGATTGATCAAAAATAATAATAGCATTCAAAACCAAACCTCCATAAAGAAAAACAAAATTTTATGAGCAAAAATTATTTGCGCATAAAATTTGCAAAATCGTTTTTCAAATTTTTAACGATTGGATCTCTTTCAAATGTTTACAGTGCATTCAAGACTTGTTGATTTAAGATCCGAACGGTGGAGATCTTATTTTGATTACTATGGAGTCCAATAATGGATTGTGAACAAAATAATTTTTTTTCATGGAAACGCCGGTTTAGAATTCTTCAAAAATATATCTCACACAATCTAACCGTTTGATCAAGTTGATATATATGTATATTGTTCAAAACATATACAAACTGATTTTGGATGGTGGAGATCGGTTTTATATGTCTCTATCATTATCAAAATATCACGGATTTAAAGTTGTTTCTTGAAGAAACACTATAAGAAATCAATTTCTTCCACCGTCAATTTATTGTTGTAGTTCATGGAGAAATACAACCATATCTCAATATATTCTATTTAAATATTATGTATTTTTAAATAATACTATGAGATCTACAATTGCTCTTAAAGAAGCAATTCTTTATTTAATTATTATTTTACTATTTTATTCTCCTATCATTTGTTTCATTTATATTAATTCAAGTTGTTTCTCCTGAAGTAGAACAACTAAGTATAATATTTCTCAAGAATATCCCTACTTATTCTTACTTTATGTGATAATTCAATATTCCTGAAGTATATTTCATATTTTTAAAAGAACCATTCATACTTGTATTTAACTTATATCATAATTCAGTATTCCTAAAGAATATGGGTTTTTTAAATCTAAATTAAATTATTGTGCACTTGAAGTAGCGCATGTTATGATATATAAAGCTTTTTCCTGATGAAGTTATAATATTAATGTCATTTTAAAATTATAGTTCTATATCAAATATATTTCTTCATGGGGTTAATTACCTTTATTCTCTTTCGGGTAATTGATAAATGAGAGCTTGTCCACAAGCTCATCAAAAAGTTTTGAGAATCTAGCCACCGGAACATATTTTTCACAAAGAGACTATCCAATTAAGGTACATATTTTCTCTTCTGATATAGATGTTAATCCAAATTTATGTGTTTCAACTATGATTTTGTTCTTATTCTTAGAGAGGGTTTAATGAATTATATGTTTTATTAAAATAAAAAAAAGGGCGGATACAATTAGATAACTCTTTTGAAACTTTACCATTTATTTACATTCATGATATTAGAAATTTTATCTTGTTTAATTGATAATCACGGGCAAGCATGAAGCATAATCTATGTATTTTACTTCTCGTGATGTGATTTTGGTTAGGAGGAGATGCATCCTAAATATTATAGTTAATATGATTCTAATGGGATCTACTCACTAAAATGAATTTAAAAAATTCATTTGGTTCAATTTTTGTTATTGTCAATTAGTTAAATGACACAATTTATGCAAGCATGATAGATTTGAAATAACAATTTGTTTTGTTTTTTTTTTCTTGAGAAAACATGTAATCATGTATATTTTCGCACTGAATGAAATTTATTTTCAACTCATATTTATCGTATTATTTCTTCGAAGTACGATTTCACAATTCTTAATAGTCTTGAAAACTATTAAAATATAAATCATGGTTTCTGAAGAAATGTGATGGTGTATTGTAATTTCTCAACTGAGTATGATATGTTCATGAAAAACATTATAAGATATATAATCCATATTTTTCTGATGAAAAATAATATATGGTATTCCAGAAGAATATTAACAATGCTCTTGAAGAAACATTTTTTTTTTGTATGTCTTATTTAATAATTAAAAGCATTATTTACATGTCGTTATTGTATTATTTACATTATTATTAAGTTGTTATTCCTGAAATAGTACAACTAACAATAATATTTCTTACGAACATTATATGCTCCTGAAAATCATTTATATATTTTTTTGTCAATTTTATATTCCTGAAAAATATTGATATATTGCTCCTGAAGTAGTGTTATTTATGTCAAATATTCAATTAGATACTTTTTGCTTTTGAAAAATGACACTTTGTCGTATGCAATATTAAAAATCAAGTATACTCACAAAGAAGCAAAACATCACATCAATCATTACTACTTGATAATGCCTCGAATAGCATATTTCTTATACAAAACTTATCATTTTTAAAAAAGATATATATCATAAGTCTTATTTATATGTTATGAACTCTTATAAATTTCAAAGCTTTAAACTAATTTTATTATTGAAGTAGTATAAATCTAAATAATATCACACGTGAAGTTCTTATAATTGTTTTGATATAATTTAGAATATTGTTTTAATCAGTTGGGCATAGTGGTTAGAATATAAAGATAAACCTCAAGAAGAATATGAGAGGTCTAGGATTTGAACCTTATCAACACCATTATAAAGGGTTAGTGATACCACTTGAGTTACAGGCTTGTGGTGATACAATTTGGAATATAAATCAACCAGGAGTTTGATTTTACTTGAAATATCCATAAGAATTTGAGAAAATTTATTATCTAATTAATGTGTACTATAAATTAGTACTAAATCATATATTCCTATATTAACCCGAGTTCAATCAAATCTCTAAAGGAGTTAAAAATTACTTTTTTCATTTAGAACCTGAAGTTCAATATTATCATGATTTGGCATGATTGGTATGACCATCCCAGTTTATTAACTTGTGAAGAGTATGAAGATTCTTCTATTTATTTTTAATGCTACATGTTCTCAAAAAAAAAAAAACATTAAATCATCACTAGTTTAATTGGAATCAGTATCCAATAATACTCATATTTTAAATTACGGGGTGAGATCTTTTGGGCCCATTCACCCTCCATGTTGACTTCTAGATATTTGGATCCAGGGAAAACCTCATTTTTGGTACATTATGTTGGCCACTTTCCAGAAAAGATACGTGATGTTGGCCAGCATCAAACTACATACATTAAGTTGGCAAATTTATCAAATTTGGTACAAAAAAAGCCCAATCGGGCTTTGATGCTTACATGGCATGATTTAATAATTTCTTATCATTTTTAATTTAAAAATTAATTTAAAAACTGATTTCTTATCATTTTCAATTTAAAATTAATTTAAAAATTAATATAAAAACAAATTTTTATCATTTTTAATTTAAGAATTAATTAAAAAAATAATTTCTTATCATCTTAAAGAAATTAATTCTTAAATTAAGTTAAGTTTTGAATTAATTTTAAAATGATAAGAAAATATTTTTTAAATTAAATTTATTTTTAAATTAGTTTTAAAATGATGATAAATTAATTTTTAAATTAATTTCTAAATTAAATTAATTTTTATATGATAAGAATTAATTTTTAAATAAGAAATTATAAGAAATTAGTTTTTAAATTAATTTTAAAATGATAAGAAATTAATTTTTAAAATTAAAAATGATAAGAAATTAATTTTTAAATTAATTTTTAATTAAATTAACTTTTGAATTAATTTTAAAATGATAAGAAATTAATTTTTAAAATTAAAAATGATAAGAAATTAATTTTTAAATTAAATTAACTTTTGAATTAACTTTAAAATGAGAAGAAATTAATTTTTAAATTAAAAATGATAAGAAATTAATTTTTAAATTAAATTAACTTTTGAATTAACTTTAAAATGATAAGAAATTAATCTTTAAATTAAAAATGATTAAAAATAATTTTTATATTAATTTTTAAATTAATTAACTTTTATATTAATTTTTAAATTAATTTTAAAATGTTAAGAAATTAATTTTTAAATTAATTTTTAAATTGAAAATGATAAGAAATCAGTTTTTAAATTAAATTTTAAATTAAATCAGTTTTTAAATTAAATTTTAAATTAAATCAGTTTTTAAATTAAATTTTAAATTAAATCAGTTTTTAAATTAATTTTTAAATTAAAAATGATAAGAAATGATTAAATCATGCCATGTAAGTATCAAAGCCCGATTGGGCTTTTTTTGTACCAAATTTGATAAATTTGCCAACTTAATGTATGTAGTTTGATGCTGGCCAACATCACGTACCTTTTCTGGAAAGTGGCCAACATAATGTACCAAAAATAAAATTTTCCCTTTGGATCCACTAGAAGATTGCATGTGTTATTATCTCATAACCAAAAGTTTATGAGGATATTTGCTCTATTGGCTATGAGAGCAAAGTACCATATGTATCTAATAAATACGCTTATCATTTGCCGGTAAATTTATTTACAAAAGTCATTGATGATTTATATTTTGTTGACTATGGTTGGCAAAAGCATTTTATATGCACTATGATATTTGTTATATCATTTGATAAGAACAATTTTTATAATTATGTGAACTGAGTATTTCCCCAGTATGCCAAATATAAAAATATATGTGAAACCCCTATCTATGGCTTACAGTCAGAAGCCTCCATCAATAGTTAAACAAGTACGATATTTGATTCGTCCCAACCCATGTCATAATGGATAGTGAATGGTGAGAACATATCAAATAAAGATACATTTTTATGATAATTTGTTAGTTACTGTACAATAAATAATATTCTCAACATTAGAAGGAGGATGCATATGTCATGGTAACAAGAAATATGAAATGCATATGTCATGGTAACCAAAAATATGAAATGCATAAATATAATTCTCGCAAAGTTTAAAGCAAACCTAAAGTTTGTAGCGAAATTTGCATTGTAGATTAGACTTAAAGGTTATTAGTTGTTTTCAAGTTTTAAGGCTCAAATTTGAAAGTTATATAAAATCCTATAAGAGGATTAAGATGGCATGCCTGAAGTATGGTAACGATTAACTCAAATATTTATCCTTATATGGAGAAATTATTTATGATGGTCATCTGACTAAATGTTATACTACAGTAGAGTAAACAGACATAACAAATTATAAACCCTTGAAGAGGTTCGGGTACCTGATGATAATTCTAGAATAAAGAGATCTCGATAAGTTGTGTCTATATAATTGGATAAAATAGAATCAAGAATAAAGTTAATCGACTATATTTATACTCATGAGCTCAATGATAGTGAGTATAACATTTTGAATTTAATTAAAAGTTATTGACACAATTGTTTGGCCAAGATTGAATATGCGATCTTATAGATTGCTATATGTTGGACTAGAAGTTCGTTTATATAAGATATATTGTCAATAATATATAAATAAAGATTTATACTACAAGAGCATTCTTGTACGTGGTGGATGATATAGAAACTTGAAGTTTTATTCATCCGGCAATATAGAACAATAGCATGAATGAAATGAAATCCTAGAGGGCCTATTTGGGCTAGGAATCTGAATCCTGGATTTGGGATTCGAAATACCGAATACTCGTTTGTTCTAAGACTCTGAAATTAAATACTCAAAAAAATATCTTATAACTAAATAATTAAATATTATTAAATTCAATATTATAATATACTATCATCCGCTTTTCAGACATGATTTGACATCAAATACAATATAATAATACATTATCACCCATTTTTTAGACATGATTTGAAATCTACAGTAAAAGTAAAGGATTCTGAATCCTATAACAAACAAGAAGTCTTACTCTTCACACAATTCTGAATACCCCAAAATTTTGAATATCAGAATTCATAATCCCAGCGAATGCTAGTCCAAACAGACCCAGAAGGATTCTGATATGCTTGAAGCATATTTGTAATATTGTCAATTAATATGATGAAATATGCATTGCACACTTTCTCCTTTAATTGATATTTTGTCCCATTGGTTTGTACAAGTAATATTCTTAATGGGGCAATATTATGAGCATATTCAAAGAATAATATACTCTTTTCCTTTCACTCGGATTTCTCCATTGATTTTTTCCTTGGAAGGTTTTGACGATGCATATTCTTTACATAATAATGATGTATAAACATCAACATATGGTATAGAACTCATGAAGAGTTTATAAATCATATTATATTTCAAAGTTTGAAGACAGATAGATGATAAACTCGAGAATTACTACCAATTGAAGTCACATGGAGCAGCTGTACTCTTTTTTCCTTCGATCAATTTTTTGTCCCGCGGGATTTTTCTGGCAAGGTTTTAATGAGACAGCATTTGAACACTATAAGTGTGAAAAAAGATATTTCGTGTGTGACACAACTCATATGTGACTACATAAAAGATGAAAAGAGAAGATATATATCTCCCAAACTTCTACACACAAGATCTCCAAAAGAATGGAAATATTGATACCTAGCAAATTCGCTCATATGATAATTTGGTGGAATTATTCCCAAAAGCATTGCCAACATCATCATTTTGAAGATTGGTACATAAAATTAGCATGCATCGACTCAAATATCTATAGTGATGATTTTCAGGGGGAGTATGGCTGAACTCTTTTTTCTTCGACCAGGTTTAGTCCCATTGGGTATTCCTGGCAAGGTTTTAAAGAGGTTGCATTTTAATGGTCTTTCAAAGAGGAGTGTTGTAATTAATTAATTTTAATAATTATATATTATGTAATGACCTTCCTACCCCTAAACCTTAATCTCGTACCTATAAGGGACTCTAGTCCTCATAATAAATCACAATCTTTGATCTCTTCTCTCATTTCTCTCACCCTCTTCCATCTTTTCTCTAGTTTCACAACAAATTACTATTTATCGTAGGGAGTACTATTTATTAAGTTAATCTACATAGTTTTACCTTTCTATAAAATAATCAACAAATAACATCAAATTAAATAATAATAAATATTGGAACATGAAACTGAACTCACATAAAAATAATAATAATTTGCCTGCAAAAAATTGTAGGTAAGTATTAAGAAAACTATAAAAAGTTTGTAGAACTTGTAGGTAAAACGTTGTGGGTAGATATTTATTAACAACAACTAAGATTATTTTCAGATATATTGAGTATTTTTGTAGATAAAATTTATAATAATTAATAATTTGACGGTATAATCTCGAGAGAATAATAATCTTTTGGGAAATATTACAGTGCCTTCATAAACTATATACATGTATGGTAATCCACTCACTATTTGAAATATTACTAATATTTAAGGATTATAATCTTTTTACACAAATCTATTGGTTGGGGGGTAAAAGTATCATACATTGACTACAAGTTCCATAATCAATAATTATATACTTTGTATACAACTATAAAATTATTAACAAAATCATTTTCGTCGATAAAATGTGTAGGTAACTTTAATTTGTTACTCTAAAATAACCAAATGGTCACATTTACTTCAACTGATATTTTTAATAAGCTATTACGACATATACATGTACATATGTTGTATTGTAAATTTAAAGATACGTATTAAATATAGTGAAAATGTACATTTGTACGGTTGATGTTTTATATTATAATATTATACTTTTATCACATTTTATATATATATATATATATATATATATATATATATATATATATATATATATATAATGATAAGAATATATCACAATAAATATAAAAATTTATTTTAATGGAGATAAGCATTTATCATATTAAAGATGTGTTTTTTTTTCATTTGAATGTATGTCAGTACTTACCTAATTAATAATTTTGGAAATGACTACGGCACCAGGCCCCCACCCTTCGCATTTACATCTATTAATCTACTCTACTATTTCTCCCCCGAATTAGTCTAATGGTTATAATTAAGTGTATAATGATATAGTTACGATATCACGTCAAGAGGGCGAGGCCCCTTCCATAGGGGAAAAGAAGAGAGGAAATGCAGGCTTCTTTCGCTTTCATTTTTGCTTTAGAGGCCACACTCTGTTCTCTAAAGGGTGTATATTTCAATTCTTAATTGTCCCGCCATTCCCGATCAAAGAAAAGAATGCCGTTCCTAGGCCTATAAAACTGTTGCAATTTCTTAATCGGTCTTATAAGATTGCCTTTAGCCATCCCATCCCGACTCTAGCTAGCCTAATTGAAACAGTATTGGAGCAATTTTCATTTGTAATTTTGTAACATGGTAGCACTTTTCCCCCATGTTTTATTCTTCATTGTCGAATTGAAGTATTTATTGTTAAGATTAAAAATGTCGATCAACTCATTAAGGGAATGCATTAGTTTATTTTATTGAAAGGATGAAGCTGAATGAATTTGTGTTAACTCAGAAACCTACCGAATTCAGATCTGGTCAGATATGTAGGTCGCGAGTCAAGACCTACAAACAAAAAGTCTCTTTCCCATTTTGTAAGCCTCACTACATCATAGGGGCGTTTGCCCCATTCAGAGTGTAAGTTATCATATCGTTGGTACAAGGCAGGTTGTTTTTTGGGAGAAGGGTGTGTATCTTGTTTAGGAGTTACATTTCTCAGTTCGGTAGAAATAGCCAGGTCTCAGTGTTGCATTTGGGAACTTTTGATGATGGGTTCACTAAGAAGCGTGTTTTTTGATGAGAGCAAAGGTAGAAAGAACCTTTTTGGTATTTCACTTGGAAGCAAAAATGAAAGAATCCTGGGTCAGGTTGAACATCATAATATGTTCACAAAATCATGTACCCATCTAGAAATCTAATTGAATTAGGAGTCATTTGGAGTATGGGGACGCTATACTTATTCACCGTGGCGATCAAGAACCAGTGACGGGGAAACCTAAATCCTACTTTGAGAAGTTCGTCGAATATTGTAATATGATTTGCAGGAGGATGGTTTGAGTCTGTTTGTAGGATGTTAGGACGGACTAGTTTAGCAGTTTTAGGAAGATTAAGATTTTTTATAAATTCTTCGAGGTTACTCTGATCTGGGAGTACCTAGTGATTTTGCGCAACTACTCTAGTAGCTCGCAGAAGTATGGGTAGGTCGGCGTGAGCCGAGGTCGGCACTATAGTTACTGGGTTAGCAAGAAAATGCTCGGGTTCAGAAGTTGAAGGCATTTCAAGTTCTATTAAAGGGATACCTTCGGGGATTTATTCAGTTAAGGCTCTAGTTTGAGCCTCAAGTTCAATCTAAGGAATATCTCCTTCCGGCTCATCAGCAAGAGTGGGTGGAAGTCTGGGTGCTCTTCCTTTTCGGTTAGGTTGTTTGAGAGGAATTTCTACTGATTTAGTATCAAAGGATAAGTCTGGGTTTGTGAGGTTAAGGTTTGGAGAAGTGGATTCAGGTGAATCTATTTCATCATCAATCGATTAATGGGGAGGGGAAAAGACAGAAAATTACACTCAGCAATGCAGTAATTAACAGCAGAATTTAGAATAATTATTATCACAATAAGGGATTAGGGGGACTTACTCATCATCTTGATTTGTGATGTTGGTGCAGATTGAGTGTGCTTGGTGATTTTTTGCAGAAATTTGCAAAGAGTTTTTTGCAGAAGGAAATGGTGTGTTTTTTCTCTGTTTGTGTAAATGAGGTTAAGTGAAGACGAATGGGTGTTTTTGTGTGTTGGGCTGCGGAAAAAGTTGAATAGACTCAAAGGTTTTTCGATAGGCGGGAAAGTTGGTAGGGTTATTGTGGGCCTTTCATTTTTGGGCTCATGAGATTAAATATATTATGAGGTAACGGACTGGCGACACACGTCCGACATGGTGCAGAAGCGCATTTAATGTTATTAAGTGAGAAGTTATGTTTGATGTTTCATGCTTTACCAAGGGGCCTACAGATTAACTTTAGGGTTAAACTCATGATTACATTTTACTTGGATCCCTACCTGAACCAACTAGAATGTAGGGGATTAGCTGATACAACATCAAATATTCACGTCGCCAACATGTAGGTGATCAAGCGAATTCACTAAGTAATCTCGGTAGGCGACCTCATTTTCCAGAAGGTGCAATCTTTCTAAGAGGTGGGCGAGCTGTTTTGAGCTGCAGCGACCTGATGTATAGGAGTGGTGAGCTCTTATGCGAGGTAGCAAGCTCTTATAATCTAGGTACTATTATGCCAGCTCAGCGCTTAGTGGTAGCTCGGCGTTGAGGCTGGGCCTTATGATTTTTGGGCTTTTAATGGGCTAACGCACGCTATTTTATGGGGTCCCGGCAGACTGAATCTATGGACAGACTTATTGGCCCATGGTCAATTCAGTAATTCAACGAGAGTTCTATTATTTATGGGAACTTATCATATACGAGAAATCCTAATTCTAAGTTGGTCGTACTATTTATGGTATTATAGTAGGAGAGGGGAACCCTATACTGGGAATACTTCTCTTATTAATATAAAGATGACTCAAACCTCATTCTTTCTCTCTCTAAGTTGATTTTCACATCATACATTTTATTGAGCTCTCGCATATCTCTCACGTAATATCTGACTTAACCATCGGAGGGACTACGCCGGGGCCGTCCACCGCCTTGGCTTGGGTTTTGTTTTGCAAGATCTATCAGGTCGCCAGAAGCTCTTTGGAGATCTATTAGGTCGCTGCGCATATATCGAAGAGTTATCAGGTCCTTGATCTCATATTTAAGGTCAGTACCCCATGTTCTCGAGCCACCAATTTTTTTGGTCGAATCAAGATTAAATTTAATTATATGTCATGACTATTCTATATCACTAGCGAGCTTTCATTTCAAATGGGTAACAGTCATAATATTAGACTTGGTTAAGTATTTTATTTTATGCCAAAGACTACCGAATGAGACCACTACGTAGTGATGACTACTACTCCATCATTTTAAATATCTATTTAAAATTTTGATTTTATTATAAATTAATTATTATTTTAGAACTTTTAATACATCATTTTAACAATATCCCTACTTAATAAAAAAAAATCAATATATATAGTAGTTTGTTAGGCAAATTCTTATATTCTTTAATTTAAAAAAAATATTAAAATGACTATTAAAAGATAACAAAGGAAGTACATATTAATGAAAATGAGTTATATTGGGCAAAGGTGGACCGATGAATGAATGGGATAAAATTTGCTATAAGAGTATCTCCAATGGGACACTATGAATTCCCAATTACATGGTAAATATATTATAAATATTTAGAAATCTTCTCCATGGTAAATGTGAATTGGGTAAAATAATTAACCACTATTGGTGAAGAGGGGAGAAAAATAAGTAAATTAATATTAATAAATGAATAAATAAGGTAAATTGTTAAAAAGACAATGTCTAGCATACCATCTACATGTAGACGGTGTGTTAGACATTGTTTACATTTTTTCTTACCACATAAAAACTTTAAGCTTATCTGGCAAAAAATCTACTCTAAGCATTATGATACACGGACAAATCAAAATATGATATTTTGTCGTGTCATGTCTCACGTATCGTATCCTATTTTACGTTATAAATTACGTATTATAAGCATGTTCGCATATCGTATCACGAGTCCAATTCCATCATTCAAAAGATCTTAAATCCTAGCAACAATATATTTGCTTGGTTCTAAAGTTGAATTTTGGAGTTGGCCAGTTGATCGAATTTGCAGTTATATGCACATTCATTGGTTTAACCGGTAATAGCAAAATGCGTTATGAAAACAAACGAATAATAATAATAACAACAATAATAATAATACTACAATATGAGATTCATTGAATTTCCTATTGATTCGTAAAACAATAAATGGAAAAAACTAATACAAAAAAAGGAAAAGAACGGAAGTAGGAACTCACTTGAGGTGGGAGTGCGTGTGATTGAATAAATGTGTAGTTCTTCGGGGACCATGGTGGTGGTGAGTGGGCCGCACAACACACTACCCACTTTGACACGTCTCAATCACCACCCTTACGTACAACCCCCTGCTTTCTCTCTCATCATCTCTCCCTCTCTCTCATTCCTATCCTTTGTCTTCTTACCATATCTACACATGCTTCTGACCGAATGAAATTAATTAAGAATGGGTTTAAAATTATAATTGGAATAGTAAGTAATCAAATCAAAATTTGAAATTAGGAATGGTTTAAAATTATAATTGGAATCGTAAATAATCAAATCAAAAATTGAAACTATGATCAACGGTTTCGAAATCGAGATTGATTTTTAAACATTATGTTTATGGTTCCAAATTTTAAAAATCGTAAAACTGACGATTCCAAAATCGTAACTAAAATTGGCGATAGAACTGCATATTTCTTGATTTTTTGTGTATATATTATATAATGTATTTATAAGTAATATTATAAATAATATTTATAATTAAATATTTTTTCTAAAATTTAAATAAAAAGTAAAAATAATAATAATAAAAATAATTATAAAAAACAATTAAGATCGTAATCAGAACTGTAAAGGAACCGTAATCAGAACCGGACCGGAACCGTCAATTCTGAATTTGGAATCGAAACCATAAGACCACAGTTTCGGTTACGGTTCCCATTTTGGGGAAATGGGTACCGGACCCAGAACCGTGGCCAGGTTTAATCATTTCCTTTCTAATTATTACTCTATTGGATCTCAATTACATAATTACATGATGTGACTGTATTTCAATGCCTTTTATTTTATATTTCACTATTTAATTATTGACTAAGTCTCATGTTGACATTCATATGAATCTTATTAAATGTGACACCGACTCAAATTTGTATTCACCCACCAAAATCTATATAATAAAAGGGGGGAAACAGACGCTGCACATTCTTTTTTCTTTGTTTTCTCCCCCGACCAAAAGCTAAACCTACAATATCCTCTGCTGCAATGAGGGTCTGTTTGTCGGATTCGTAAGCTTATACTGCTTGGGTGGTGGCGCATTGTCATTCCCTCTCTCAAATCAATGCCCACCTTCTCGTATTACCTCGTGGACCGCGACTCCGACTCATCGTTGACATTAGAGTTTAACCGGCTACGTTGCCTGCTGGTCTACAACCCGAAGCTTGACACGTTTTACTACATGAATCTGACGGGGATCAACGTTGATGGAGATCTGTTGTCCATCCCAGCAGTGGCTTTTCAGTTGGACGACAACGGTGTTATAGTTGACCTAATTTGTCACTACTCTAATTCAGGTTCGTTAATGACCTAATTTGACGACATCAATTTATGATGATTTCTTCAGTGTTTAAAAGACTTCCACAATTGAGCAAGTTCATTTTAGGTTCTGAAATCTTATGATTTTAACTGATTAATACGCGGAGTTATGGTGTCTTAGATTCACATGGGGTAAGGTGAAATGAGAAAAGCCGATTCACTTTAGTATCTTTAGAAGTTTTTGAATGTGATGATGGTCTACAGGATACTGATTGACATATATTGATAAGCAAAAATACTTGAATATTCACTTACATAATATCAGATTGAATATGATTTTTTCAGATTGAAAAAGGCAGATTCGTGTTATGTTGCTGGTTGTCAACTAAAGAATTGAATAATAAGATATCAAATTAAATTTCTGGTGGTGGTAAATATATTTAACAAGATTTTTTGTTGTGCTGAGATAGGTGAGTCTGGATTTGGTTATTCATTGAGTTTCTCGAGGTATGTTGTCGGATTCAATTTAGGTGCTAGTTGTGTAAATTGATCTGGATTCGGTAAATCGCCCATAGCTATGGGTATTGGTTTTCACTACAAAAAAAAATTAAAAATGCCGATGGAACGGGCAGCTACCCATCGGTAAAAGGCCAGCATTTACCGATGGATTTTCTGATGGCACTAATTACCGACGAACACGGCTCGTCGGTAGATGGCTCCGTCGGCAAGTCCTCGGGAAGTTGGCGGGAGTATAGCCCGCCCAATATGCCAACGACACAAGTCTGTCGGCAAGTTTTTTTTTTTAAAGGAAAATTCAGATTTTGTTTGCCGATGGAAATGTAGCCGCCGACAACACAAGATTTTTTTACCGATGGATTCATTCTGTCGGGAACGTCGATTTTGTTTTACTAGTGGATTTACCGAGGGAATCCTGTCCGTCGGCAAACTTAATATTACTGCGCTCGATGCAGTTTTTGTCATTCACAATAGCAAACAAAAAGAAATTAGGGACGAAAGGGAAGAGAGGAAAGGGAGAAGAGAGGAGTTGCTGCCACCGCCACACGCCAAAGTATCGCCACCGTAATATGTTAAGGTATGTTAGACTTTTAATTCAAATTGAATATTTTTTTTAATTTAGGATATTGATTTAATTTGATTTGCAATTCAATTTAGTAATTATGGTTTGATTCAATTTATGATTTATGGTTTTAAGTTACGAATGAGTGGTTGAATTAGGCTTTAATTTATGGTATATGGTTTGAGTTTAGGAATTAGGTTTTGAGAAATTTAATTGGGGGTTCAATTTAGGAATTTAGACTTGATTTATGCAATTTGAATGATTTAAACAATTAGGATTTGATCGTATCTAGTTGGATAATTAAGGTTCAGTTTTTGATTTAGTCATAGTTTAAGGGTAAATTAGTTAATATTTAGAAAATTAGGTACGATCGTATCTAACTAGATATGTAGTTTCGATTTTATTGAATTTAGGCACAGTTTAGGTTATTGTATTACATTATCGAATATATATATATATATATATATATATATATATATATATATATATATATATATATATTGTGATGCAAGCCGAACAGTTTATTTTATATTGTACATGCATGGGAAGGCCATGGTGATCGGCCGTGTTTAACTTATAATTATTTATAAATTGGATTCAATTATAAACATTTGTATAAAATTAGGGCTAATTAGGTCGTTAGTATTCATTCAGTGTTCATTTTTGCAATTAGGGTTAGTTTTAGTGTTTAATTTATAATTATTTATAAATTAAGTTCGATTATATACATTTGAATTAATTATGTTCAATTGTAATTAGGGTTCAATTATGCAATTATCTTTTAAAGTGTATGTGATGGTGGTTTTTAAATGCCGTCATAATCGGTTGTGTTTAATGTATGTTATGGTTTTTTTATATACATTATGATTGATTGATTTTGAAAAAAGGCACAATCATATTTAATTAGAAATGTAGGTTTCAATTTTATTGAATTTAGGCATAGTATAGGTTATCGTATTACATTATCGAATTTATATATATATATAAATGTATATTGTATTTTTATATGTATATTGTACAAGCATGGGAAGGCCGACAGACTATTTGAGTTTGGTAGATATTGTTGTTGTTTCGCCCTGAAAATTATGCTAAGAACACCTGCTCCTTTCCCTGAGAATATCCCAAACTGCTTCAACAAAAACACATTAAAAAGGACCACCGGGGGTTTTCCGGTGGAACCCTCTCCGATGCTTAAGTCAGTTAAGCGTTTTAGATCGGAATAAGCAAAATCAGGAGAAGAATGCCTTAGAATGTCATACCTCTCTCAGCCTTGGGGCTGAGATATTTATAGTTTTCGCCAAGTGGGGCCTTTTCGGGATCTCGGAAACAGAAAACCCGCGAATCTCGGGCCGTTACTCAAGACGACTTGACCTGTAAGCTTCCTTTCAGAGAACAGATCAGCTATGTTGCTAAGTTCTCCCATTCCTGATCTGATCTCTTGAAACTTTATCCAAGGCTCCGAATGAGGTCAGGACTACCTTTATCAGGCTATAGGCTCGCCTTCTACCTCATCTTTCCTCCTTCTAAGGTCACCAGTTCAGCTCGTCCCAACCAGGTCTGTCCAAGCCTGTCCAAGCTGTTTAGCAGCCTGTCATCAGATCAGGTCGCACCAATGAGTCCCCCCTTGAATGGTTGGGTATGAGCTGAACCACTTTGTATTCTCTATGCAATCGAATAAAATATGATTAGCTTAAAGCTTATTTCGTTTTGTACATTGAGACAAGTGTTTTAAATTAAATTAGTAATAAAAATATTATGCAACAACTTAATTAAATTAGTAATAAAACTATTATGCAACAACTTCGAACTACGACTTCTCGTCGAGAAAAAATGTAATTACAACATAATAGTTTTAGATGTATTTCATTGGGTTTTTCTTTCATAATTATAATTATAGATAGATAGATAGATAGATAAATAGATAGATAGATAGATAGATAGATAGATAGATAGATAGATAGGTTTTTGACCTCTCGATTCAATTTATAGTCTCATCCCTATACTAGGGAGGAACAAGAAAGTCTCAAAAAGAGGAACGAAATGAATTCGCTAACGAGCAGATGGTCAAGGAGTTTGAAATACCCCCCAGTTTTATTAACCAAAGAAATACCCCCCAGTATTTCTCTTCTGCATTCTCATCATTTTCCTCAAAGCCTTATTGCGAGCGTGAACTCGCTTCCTTCGCTTTTCCTGAGCAAGACTGGCCAAGGCTTCAGCAGCAACAACATCTTCTCCATCAACATTATCTCCAGCAGCATCGTCAGCAGCATTATCTTCAGCAACATCTTCAGCAACGTCATCTTCTCTCCCTTTTTGACCAGAAAGCGAAAGGGCCTTCGAGAGAGAGCTACGAAGAGACTTCAGCTGAGTCAACTGCAAATCAATGGAAGCCACATATGCACGAAGAACTTGTGCAGAAATGCGGACCATGTTGGGATCGCCCCTCCCAACATCACTAGCAACATCAGCTTGAAGCGGCGCCGACCAAGGAAGATCAATGACTCTGGCACCGGTAACATGCTGACCTCTCAAAGCAAACCAATCAGCTTCACCCGTGAGTACATCATCGGGACGAAGCATCAACCCTTGGTTCTTGAGCAAGCTGAAAATCAAAGAAGGAAAACACAACGAGGCCTCAGACTTCGTGGTGGCAAACTTAGCAATGGTGTCAAAAACATGCTGGCCAAAACTAAACTTAATTCCCCTCCCAAGCCTAAATAAGAACTGGGCCTGAGGCCGCGTAACACACGTCTTGTTCTTGGAGGGGACCCAATTACAAATAGCAAGCTTATACAGAATAGAATAAAGAGAAGACATGCGAGTACTAGGGAGCTGCTGAAACCATGAATTAACCAAACCACCAGATAAAAACGAAAYAACCTCATTCATATCATCTACGGTCGAGTCACCCCGGTATGGCTCAGTGCCAAAAAACTCATCAATCAAAGCCAGGGAGAAAGAGAACACTTTTCCACGCACAAGAACTTTGCCATAGTTCACAGACTCCAAATCAACAATAGACGGCAAAAGATTTGCATAACACTCGACCACAATATCCCGGACAAAAGGCATGGCAGTTGAAACTGTGGAGTACATACCTTTGTGTTGAAGATAAGCGATGAGGTTGTGCTTCTCAAACAGTTCAACCGGGACTCGCCGCTCGGCGATCATATGGCGGATGTGGTAAGCAGCAAACAGCTCTGCAGCCTCAGCAGTAATAAACTTCTCCGAAAAAGGAGTCAAATCCTGAAGCTCAGGGGTCTGAGAAGGATTATTTCTCCGACGCCTGTGCTAACTCCCAGTCCTCCTCGGGTACTCCTTCTCAGACCCTTGAGCTTGAGGATTTGACTCCTTTTTCGGAGAAGTTTATTACTACTGAGGCTGCGGAACTGTTTGTTGCTTACCACACCCGCCATATGATCGCCGAGCGGCGAGTCCCGGTTGAACTGTTTGAGAAGCACAACCTAATCGCTTATCTTCAACACAAAGGTATGTACTCCACAGTTTCAACTGCCATGCCTTTTGTCTGGGATATTGTGGTCGAGTTTTATGAAAATCTTTTGCCGTCTATTGTTGATTTGGATTCTGTGAACTATGGCAAAGTTTTTGTGCGTGGCAAAGTGTTCTCTTTCACCCCGACTTTGATTGATGAGTTGTTTAGCACTGAGCCATACCGGGGTGACTCGACCGTAGATGATATGAATGAGGTTATTTCGTTTTTGTCTGGTGGTTTGGTTAATTCATGGTTTGAGCAGCTCCCTAGTACTCGCATGTCTTCTCTTTATTCTATTCTGCATAAGCTTGCTATTTGTAATTGGGTCCCCTCTAATAACACGACGTGTGTTACGCGGCCTCATGCCCAGTTCTTGTTTAAGCTTGGGAGGGGAATTAAGTTTAGTTTTGGCCAGCATGTTTTTGACACCATTGCTAAGTTTGCCACCACGAAGTCTGCGGCCTCGTTGTGTTTTCCTTCTTTGATTTTCAGCTTGCTCAAAAACCAAGGGTTGATGCTTCGTCCCGATGATGTACTCACGGGTGAAGCTGATTGGTTTGCTTTGAGAGGTCAGCATGTTACCGGTGCCAGAGTCATTGATCTTCCTTGGCAGGCGCCGCTTCAAGCTGATGTTGCTAGTGATGTTGGAAGGGGCGATCCCAACATGGTCCGCATTTTTACACAAGTTCTTCATGCACATGTGGCTTCCATTGATTTACAGTTGACTCAGCTGAAGGCTCTTCGTAGCTCTCTCTTGAAGGCCCTTTCGCTTTCTGGTCAAAAAAGGGGAGAAGATGACGCTGCTGAAGATGTTGCTGGAGATAAGGCTGCTGACGATGCTGCTGGAGATAACGTTGATGGAGAAGATGTTGTTGCTGCCGAAGCCTTATCCAGTCTTGCTCAGGAAAAGCGAAGGAAGCGAATTCACGCTCGCAATAAGGCTTTGAGGAAAATGATGAGAATGCATAAGAGGAAGAGGAAGGATAGGGGTGAAGGAACTTTAACATCCCCTCGTCGTTCGAATAGGGTTCGAGGTCGATAAGTTCCTTGTTGGTTTGTTTTGTTTTTGGTAATGCTTTTATTGAACAATGTTGGTTTGTAATGTTGGTTTGAATTTTTAACAACATTGAGTGTTTTGTTTAGGGGAGCTTTCTAACTTAGGGGGAGTTAGTATTTTTATTTTCATTTGGGTTTGCGTCGTAGTGTTTTGTCCATAAAGGCAAAAGGGGGAGATTGTTGATGAATTTATTCTTGGCAATATTTCTTATTTTGTTATTTGCCTTTCTTGGGCACAAAATATGTTAGGAAACTAGATTTAGGAATATATTGTGTTTCCTAGTTTACGTTTAAGACCTTATTAGTTTCCTAGATTTTGTTTAGGATTTGTTTTTTCTTGTTTACCAAGTTTAGGATTTTAGGATTGTCTATATAAGACAAGAGAATCTTAAAGCTTAGAAGATTTTTACGCACGAGAGTTTTTGCAAGGAAGACGCAAGGAGTACGGCAAGAAGAAGAACACGAAGAATTACTTGGAGCCATTGTTCGATATTGACAAGTTATTTGAAGTTGCGTGACCAACGGAGAAGAGCTTGATCAACTTAGGCGATAAGTATTTAGTATCATGTGTTTTGATACTTTAGTTTTCACATATTACTTAATATTTTTGTATTGATTGAAAAACAAAGAAGTAATATAGTTTTCGGGTTTGTACACCCAAGTTCACAAGTACTTTTACTTGTGAACTGAATTTGTTTTAATCGTGTTCTTAAATTTATTTTCCGCTGCATATTGTTTATTTTACTCTGGTTGATGTTGTTAGTCAGTGTTGCTTAACATTGATAACAATTGGTAAATCTGAGACTTATTTTCAAAATCATAGACCTTCAAATTTTACAATTGGTATCAGAGACTTCGTGGTGGCAAACTTTGTACACCCAGTTTTATCAAATTATTTCATAGCAAAATTGTTGAGAATTTTATTCTTGGGAATAATTCCTTATTTAGTTGTTTGCCTTTCTTGGGCTCAAAATAAATTAGGGAACTATATTTAGGACTTTATTTGTTTCCTAGTTTATGATTAGGACTTTAATTAGTTTCTTAGATTTTGTTTAGGATTTATTTTCCTTGTTTATCTAGACTAGGACTTTAGGACTTGTCTATTTAAGACAAAACAAGGACACAAAACAATTAATCTTTGCCATAACTAAGAGACGCACGGAAAACCAAGGAACGAGCGACGCAAAGTATCAAGGAAGAACACAAGCAAGATAGCTACTTGGAGCCACTGTCCGAGATTAAGAAGTTCTTCAAAGTTGCGTAACCAACGGAGAAGATCTTATCTTCAAGACGACAAGTATTTAGTATCAAGTTTTTGATATTTTAGTTTTCATATATTACTTCATACTTTTTGTATTGATTGTGAACAAGATAAGTAATATAGTTTTCAGGTTTGTACACCCAAGTTCACAAGTACTTTTACTTGTGAACTGAATTTAATTTGTTGTGTTCTTAAGTTTTATTTCCGCTGCATATTTTTATTTTAACTCTGATCGATGTTGATAGTCAGTGTTGATTAACATTGATAACAACATCATAAAACTGAGCCTTATTTTCAAAACCATAGACCTTCAAATTTTACAATTGACATCTAGAGCGGGTTACTTAACCTTTTAAGTACTGATCCTTATTTGTCTAGGTACTATGGATACAGAGGATGATGAATCTCTTGACGAGTACGAGAAGCTATGCATTGAGCATAAGTAATTATTTGTTAGATGGGCAAAACAAGTATTCAAAGTCAAGGATCTTAAGATCGAGGTGGAGAAACTGACTCAGGAAAAGGATGACCAACTGAATATAATTATCCGATTGGAGTCATCCCTCGCCAAAAAGGATGACGAGCTAGAATGAGTAAAGACCGAGTTGAAGAAGGTCCAAGAAGCCCTCACAAACCTCAACAAGGGCAAGGCCAAGGTGGATGAGATTCTGAAATCGAGTATCCCGAATTGTTCAAAACACGGAATTAGATACAAGCATGTTCAAAATCTAATTTCAAGTCAAAAGGTGAAGTCGACCAAACACCACAAGAGGAGAATAAGAAAATACGTGTGTCATCACTGTGGTGAACCAGGTCGCATACGACCATATTGCTGGAAGCTTGTTAGCAAGCAAACTCATTTTAAAAGTTCGAAGCTGACTGCTGAATCCAATGTTGGTTTCCTGAAAACCAACACCAAAACCAACACCAGATTAAAAAAGGTTTGGGTCAAGAAAAATGATATCAAGTGCAACATGATCAGTACCTCTCTGAAATCCAATATCCCTGGAGCCTGGTACTTCGACAGTGGATGCTCTAAGCACATGACCGGCTCGGAAGATCTCCTCTCGAATATTGTCAAGTTTTAAGAAGGAAAGATTAAGTATGGTGGAGGTGCAAATGGCCAAATCATTGGCCAAGGAACCCTTCATGTACCTGGTGTTGCAAAGCTTGAGAACGTATTACTGGTTAAAGGTTTAACGATGAACTTGATAAGTATTAGCCAACTGTGCGATACTGGTTTCAATGTCAAGTTCACTCATGAAAGATGCGAAATTTATGACGAAGGCAATGCATGTATTCTCATTGGTTAGAGGACCTCAGATAATTGCTATCAAATCAATGGTGATGTGTTCTGCAAGCTGTCTCAATTGAGTGATGTCGAGGTGTGGCATCAAAAGCTCGGACATGTTAATTACAAGATGATGGAGAGATTGGTCAAGAAGGATGTTGTGATCAGACTACCTAAACTCAACACTAAAACTGTTCCTGTTTGCGAGGCATGCCAGAAAGGAAAGCAGGTTAGGGTGCCACATCCAATAGTACAAAGACTCACTACCTCATATTGTTTCGAACTCCTTCATATGGACATTTTGGGACCACTTGAAGTTGAGAGCCTTGGTGGTAAAAGGTATGTTCTTGTGATAGTAGATGATTTTTCTCGTTTTACTTGGGTAGAATTTTTAAAAGAAAAATTTGAGACTTTCGAAACATTTAAAAAACTTACAAAAAGATTGTGTGTGCAATTTGGTATGAATATTGGTAGGATTAGGTCTGATCATGGAAAAGAATTTGAGAATGCATTCTTTTCAAAATATTATTCAAAAGTTGGTATAACTCATGAGTTCTCTTCACCCATCATCCCCCAACAAAACAGGATAGTCGAACGCAAAAATAGATCTCTCATAGAAATAACTAGGACTATACTTATTTCAAATGGGGTTGCTAAACATTTTTGGGCAGAAGCAATGAACACTGCATGCCATATAATTAATAGGGTGTATTTTAGACCAGGGTCTTGTGTTACTCCTTATGAATTATTGATGGACAAAAAGCCAAATTTGAGTTATTTTCATATTTTTGGGTGCATTTGTTATGTGCTAAATGGAAGAAATCATCTTGCAAAACTTGACTCAAAGAGTGATAAATGTATTTTCATGGATACTCTCGAAATAGTCATGCATATAGATTATTTAATCTTAGAACGCGTTGCATGATTGAGTCGGTTAACGTCAAGTTTGAAGATTTGATGAGTGGTTTTAAACCTGCCGAGGATAATGATCTGGTTTATAATCAAAATTCTCAAGATAATGTCACACTTCCTGTAGATGAAAGTGCAGGTATTGAAAACAGAGATGCAGGTGCTGAAACCAGGGAATTGAGTAATGTTGGTACCAATATTGGTTTTGGGAACACAACATCCGAACCAACATCAACTCCAGCCGCCGCAGAATCAGATTCTGATCCGAGTGTGGAAAATTCGGCTGAACCCATTGACTTACATCAGAGAAATATTCCCTCAAGAATTCAGAAGAATCATCCTATGAGCCAAATCATTGGAGATCTCGATGAAAGAACTACAAGAAAGCGATAAATAAATTTCAAAGAGATGGTAAGATTTGTTTGCTTGTTTACTAATTGTTCTAAGACTCGAGAATTTTTGTCTCTTTCCAAAACAGAGCCCAAGCGAGTAGAGGATGCTCTTAAAGCCGAGTATATTGTAGTTGGAAGTGCTTGTACACAGTTATTGTGGATTAACCAAATGATAGAGGACTACGGTCTACATAGAAGAACATTGACTGTGCTCTGTGATAATTCCAGTGCCATTGATATCTCGAAAAATCCGGTCCAGCTTTCTCGAATCAAACACATTGACATAAGGTACCACTTTATTTGAGACTTGGTTGAGAGGAAGATAGTTAGCCTTGAGCATATAAGGACAGACAACCAGCTTGCTGACATCTTCACTAAGGCATTAGATTTCGAGACCTTCTCTCGTTTGAGAAGAGATCTTGGTATGTGCATTGTCTAACCAATGTTGGTTTGTGATGTTGTGACACCCAATATCAACATCAGTCACAACATCTGTATACTTTTGCATGCATTTTTATCTTTCTTTTCATGCACAATCCTAATGCATTGACTTTGATTGAAAGTGCGATAAGGTCCTGTATTGCAATAAAAGTGATGGCAAAAAGAACCAACCTCTTCAATTAGGTGATTGTGGGACTTTCTCGCAGAAACTGGTTTTCTCCCAGGTCCAAAAACAAGAGGTGTTAAACAGCAATTGCTGAAGATTAAACGATTCAAATCCCTTCAAGGATGAAGAAAATGTGGATACAAATTGATCCAATCTTTAAATATCACCTTCTTGAGAGATCTTGACGTAGTCATTAACTTGTGTTAAGGGGTAAGTTCCCATTGATTTCACCTAAGGCAATGTTGGTTTATAATGTTATCAGTAATAAAAAGCAACATTGTATCAAGTCACTGAAATCATAATATGTTTTTGTATATTCTGTTAGGTCATGATTTTTAGGCATCCCGCAGAACATTCATACTTTGTGAAGATGCCATCTTGTTGTGCGAACCGTTGCTTGTATTTTTGTCTTTCTTGAATTCTCTTAATTTTTGTTTTGAATCTTGCTAACCAAGTGTTTCAGTGGTGTTATAATTGGAGGATTGGACAGGTAATAAGAGGTTAATTTGGCGAGTCAGAAATTGCTTTGCAAAGAATTTGTTCAACTATGGTGATGGTTTATAAAAATCTAGCTCTATCTCTATTTTCTAAGTAGTTGAGATTTGTGGTTTTTATTTCCAAAATCTAGATGATGGAGTACTAGAGTTGAGATCGTGTGTCTTATTTTGAGAAAGAGTGGGGGAGTTGTTTTTTTGACTTTACTTTGTTCATCCTCTTCATTTATCTGTTGCTTACGACTTTTCCATATTGACAAAGTTAAGGTTTTTACTTTTTCTTTCTCTCAATTTTACTGCCTACGACACTCGATTTTGTGTTTGTGGTTGTTTCTAATTCTCTTGCAAAATGTCGAATTCACCATCACCCAGCAAAGTTCCGAAAACAGGTTATGCGTCTAGATAATAAGAAATTTTCACTCAAAGAGAGAGAAGAAGAAGTCCAAATCTGCCGTGTCAGCCCATGTTGGTTCTGGTGTTGTGTCACCGAAACCAACATCCCCTGCAGACAATCCTGCCTCCTCTCCAAGTTTCGATTCTGACAATGTTCCATCTGTCAGTGCACCGATGTCAACATTTGCCTACGACCACTCTGCTAGCTCTGATGAGGCTCCATCTCAAGCCGTCGAGATTGAAGATATGAACCAATCTCCATGAGGTTCTTGGCGAGTGAAGCTGAAGAGCTATTCTTGGGATTTCAAAATCGAGGCATGATTGCTGAGCACTAAATCCCTATTGATGTGTTCGTGAAGCAGAGTCTGATTACCTTCTTTAGGAACCCAGGCGCCTCTTTGAGCTGGTGTCATGTCTGATGTTGGTTCTGGTATTCCCAACATCAGTACCAACATGGTTCATTTTTCTGCTCCATTTGTCTGAACCCAGATTACTTTTTTTGATAATCAGGTTGCACAGCACCAGGCGCTTCGGGACTCGTTTGTTGAAGTCCTTTTGCTTTCAGAATAAAAAGGGGGAGAAGAATGTGAAGACGTTGCTGTGAATATGGTTCATTTTTGTTTGTTTTAAACAATGGTTACTTTATTTAGGGGGAGTTTCTAATTCAGGGAGAGTTCTTAGTCTTTTGATCATTTTCATGCGTCTTGGGTATTTTGTCCAGAAAGGTAAAAGGGGGAGATTGTTGAGGATTTTATTCTTGGGAATAATTCCTTATTTAGTTGTTTGCCTTTCTTGGGCTCAAAATAAATTAGAGAAACTAAATTTAGGATTTTATTTGTTTCCTAATTTATGATTAGGACTTTAATTAGTTTCCTAAATTTTGTTTAGAATTTATTTTCCTTGTTTATCTAGACTAGCACTTTAGGACTTGTCTATTTAAGACAAAATAAGGACACAAGACAATTAATCTTTGCCATAACCAAGAGACGCACAGAAAAGTAAGGAACGAGCGACGCAAAGTATTAAGGAAGAATACAAGTAAGATAGTTACTTGGAGCCACTGTCCGAGATTAAGAAGTTTTTCGAAGTTACGTAACCAATGGAGAAGATCTTATTTTCAAGGCGACAAGTATTTAGTATCAAGTTTTTGATATTTTAGTTTTCATATATTACTTCATACTTTTTGTATTGATCGTGAACAAGATAAGTAATATAGTTTTCAGGTTTGTACACCCAAGTTCACAAGTACTTTTACTTGTGAACTGAATTTAATTTGCTGTGTTCTTAAATTTTATTTCCGCTGCATATTTTTATTTTAACTCTGATCGATGTTGATAGTCAGTGTTGATTAACATTGATAACAACATCATAAAATTGAGTTTTATTTTCAAAAATACAGACCTTCAAATTTTATAGGTAAGTTTCATAAAGTATAGGTGTACTATTGGGGAGGGGGATTGGGGGGTGAGTTGGGCGACAAAAATGTTAACTATTCAGAGAAATCAATGTTATTTACAGTTAGGATATGAGATCCAAGTCATGAGTTAGACTCACGGGTTTTGATGCATCAGTCTGCTTGACACAAATTTTTGTGTTAGATTTTACATTACATTGTTATACGAATTTAAAATATTGATAAATGTTTGCTAGTCCTTAATTTGTTAATGCTTATCTACTAAATATTGTATAACTTGGTATTAAATTTGGCTAAGAGAAAAACTAGTTGTAAGTTATAAGTTAGTTAATAACCTTCTAGCTACTATTTGTAACTTAGAGAATGTTTGAGAACCTTATAAGATACTTAAAACATTTTATAAGATATTTAAGAGAGCTTATAAGTTCTCTAAAAGTGTCAGTAAATTTTTTAAATTTTTTTTTTATAAGCTCTCAAAATAAGATATTTGAAGCTTATAAGCTATTTTTAAAAAAGTAGGAGAATCCCAACTTATTTTTTAAAAATAGATTTCATTTTTTTTTTAACTTTGACCATTTGATTATAACAATATCATTAATAATATATTATAAGTTATTTCATCTTATTTTATCTATACACTTTAACATCTTATTTTCAAAATAAGATTCAACATCTTTTGAGCTCTAAAAGTATCTTATAAGATACATGAGCTTATAAGTTCTTTTAAATAAATTTATCCAAACACCATCTCAATAGTTAATTTTGAGTTTTGCTATAAATTTGATATGAGGTAGCTATAACTTTTCCTAAATTACAACGAAGTAGCTAAAAATATATTTTCTTCGTATAACTTGCTATTTATTTTATAAATGCGGACATTTTGTAGCTAGTTATGATTAATTTGTTATTTTACTGCAAATTAGCTACGAACTAACTATGGAAATAGAAAAACATGTGGAAATATTGCTCCATTTAATTTGAACATTCTATGGAAATAGAAAAACATGTGGAAATATTGTTCCATTTAATTTGAACATTCTTGCTTCCGCAGCTATAAGATTTCCAGATGTACTTTTCATTATTATGACATAAGATCTAAGTTAATTGTTAGGGCCAAATAATTTAATTGTGTTTTGGGCGGGTCAGATGACATGCCTAACCAGCAAACATCCTTATAAATGCAAACGATAAAAATGAAGGTGGACCAAAAAAAAAAAAAACATGTTCAAATACTTGAGAGAGAGAGTCAAAAAAGGACTAAAATTGATAGAACTTAATTTAATTTAGTTATTTGATATAAGTAATATTCTTTCACGTTCAAAATAATACATGCATGTACCATTTGAACGGTTTAAAATACCATCAATATTTTATTTTACTTTTATATAAAATGATTCAACACCTCAAATTCCATTGACTAAACAATTTAAAACATTCTCTAAATCTAAAAATCTCATTTAAGAAAACCCTAGTGTTGCTATTGTTATTACTTATTATTATCATCATAGGTTAGGGAAGAGACCTCTAGATTGTAGACTTCATATAAAGAACAGTAGACTTATTTAATTCTCTCATAAAGCCCTTTAAAAGTGAATCAAAAGCCAAATAAATACATGCAAAGGTTGTTCAAATGCTTTATTCAAGGTTCAAATTTTTGATTGTTTCTATAGATGCTATTGGCTATAATAAGGGGTATGCCTAATTAAGAATTTCTAATATTGTAAACATATTAAAAAAAAGTGTTCCTTTTTGTTTTTTCAAAGAAGGGTTCAATCATATGTAAATCCATTTATAATGACAATAAATTCAATTACATAATTTCATAGAAAATATAAAAAGAAAAGAAAACATCAAATGCAAAAATAAATGTAGTAAACCGCCTTGATTGATTACTCTCAACAAACTTATTATGGACATTATCGTCTCTTTATTTCTCCCCATGTAAACGAAGTATTTTTGCTGAGTTTGAATTAGTATTCATTTAAATTTTGAATTTTGGTATTAGTAATTTTGGTATTCATAATTTTGTAAATATACAATTATAAGATTACCCTTAATAATAATAATATCAATAAACAATATACCACCACTCCTGCCGGCCACCTCCACCGTCGCTGCTGTC
>BMAC01000149.1:638696-658054 GCA_014905375.1 Phtheirospermum japonicum | reverse complement strand
GAAACCAGTCATCATTTATTCAGCCTTGTCGGAACACGAGGAGAAGGAGTTAGTTGCGGTGTTGAGCAACCATAAGGAAGCAATAGGATGGAGCATCAGCAACATCAAAGGAATAAGTACCGTGACTTGCATGCATAGAATCGAGATGGAACCCGATGCCAGGCCTGTGAGGGACAGTCAACGGAGACTGACACCAATGCTTTATGAGGTGGTTAAGAAAGAGATTTTTAAACTTAGAGACGAAGGAATCATTTTTGCCATCTCCGACAGCAAATGGGTAAGCCCAATTCATGTGGTTCCAAAGAAAGGAGGCATCACCATCGCCGAAAACGCAAAGGGTGAGACAGTGCCAACCCGACTAACTACTGGATGGCGTATGTGCATCGATTATAGGAAGTTAAACGCGGCCACTCGTAAGGATCATTTTCCTCTACCGTTCATTGACCAACTTCTCGACAATCTTGCGGAACACGAATTTTACTGCTTTCTGGATGGCCTTTCGGGCTATTATCAAGTGGCCATCGCTCCGGAAGATCACATGCCCCTTTGGCACATTCGCTTTTCGAAGAATGCCCTTTGGCCTGTGCAACGCACCAGCAACTTTTCAAAGGTGCATGCTCTCAATTTTCAGTGATTTTATTGATGACTTTCTTGAAGTATTTATGGATGATTTTTCAATTCTTGGGTCATCTTTTGATAATTGTTTGTCTAATTTGTCAAGAGTTCTAGAATGATACATTGAGAAAAATCTAACTTTGAGTTGGGAGAAATCCCATTTTATGGTAAAAAGTGGCACTGTTCTAGGCCATCTTGTTTCTAGAAAGGGGCTGGAGGTTGATAAGGCAAAAATTGATGTAATTGAAACCCTCCCTCCGCCTCGAGATGTTAAAGGGATTAGGAGTTTTCTTGGTCATGCAGGTTTTTATAGACGTTTTATCAAAAACTTTTCAAAAATAAGTCGTCCACTTTGCAAACTATTGACCTTAGATACTCCTTTCATTTTTAATGAAGAATGTTTGAATGCGTTTAATGAATTAAAAGCGAGTCTTACGTCTGCCCCTGTGGTTGTTGCTCCCGACTGGACCTTACCCTTTGAAATTATGTGTGATGCCTCTAACGAGGCGGTGGGGTCTGTTTTGGGACAACGTGTGGAGAAATTACTTAGGGTCATTTATTATGCTAGTTATATACTAAACGATGCTCAACGTAATTATACCACAACTGAAAAAGAATTATTGGCAGTCGTATTTTCGCTTGACAAATTTAGCCGTATATAGTTGGAGCTAAGGTAATTGTACACACTGATCATGCTGCTTTACGCCATTTGTTTTCCAAACCACAAAGTAAGCCACGCCTTATTAGGTGGATTTTGTTGCTACAAGAATTTGATGTGGAAATAAAAGATAGACGGGGTTGTGAAAATGTTGTGGCGGATCACTTGTCTAGAATGATAATTGAGGAGAATGAGGGGGAGAAATTTATGATTAACGATATTTTTTCTTATGAAAATGTTTTTAATCTTGAGCAATTAATTACTCCTTGGTACGCTGATATTGTGAATTATCTTGTTTACAATATAGTGCCTAACCATTTATCCTACCAAGAATGGAAGAGATTTTTGAGTAAATGTAGGGACTACTTTTGGGATGATCCCGATATTTTCAAACGCTGCAAGGATGGTCTAAATAGGAGATGCATTCCGAATGACGAAATGGGGAGCATTCTCCAATTTTGCCACCATGGAGGGCATTTTGGAGCTCAAAAGACGGTGTTTAAAGTGTTACAAGTCAGATTTTATTGGCCGAGTTTATTTGCTGATGCGTTTGAATATTGCAAAACTTGTGACAATTGCCAACGAACCGGAAACATAGGTAAGCGAGATGAAATGCCACAGGTACCCAACCAAGTGGTAGAGATTTTCGATGTATGGGGGATAGACTTTATGGGACCTTTCCCTAAGAGTGGAGATTTCGAGTACATCCTTGTTGGTGTCGACTACGTATCAAAATGGGTGGAAGCAATCCCTACTCGAAGAGCTAATGCAGATGTTGTTCTCAAATTCCTCCAAGAAAATATTTTCAGTAGATTCGGGGTGCCGAAATCGATAATAAGTGATGGAGGAAGCCATTTTTGTAACAAGGCGTTTGCAAAGTTGATGAAAAAATATGGGGTCCGACACAAGGTAGCTACGCCTTACCACCCTCAAACGTCTGGTCAAGTCGAAACAAGCAACCGTCAACTTAAGGCCATCCTCGAGAAAACAGTCGGGCCGAGTCGAAAGGATTGGGAAGTCAAACTTGTCGACGCACTATGGGCATACCGAACAGCCTACAAGACGGTGCTTGGAATGAGCCCTTTTAGCCTAATCTATGGGAAAGCTTGCCATTTGCCCGTTGAGCTAGAACATCGAGCTGGTTGGGCAATTTGGAAACTGAACATGAATTATGATGAGGCTGGTGAGTACAGGAAGTTGGAACTAACTGAACTTGATGAGATAAGGAATGAGTCCTATGATACTGCATGGAGGCAAAAGAAGATGACCAAAGTCTACCATGATCGGAAACTCGTCAACAAGCAATTGGAGGTAGGTAAGTTAGCTCTAATCTTTAACTCGAGATTTAAACTTTTTCCAGGGAAACAAAAATCAAAATGGAGTGGACCATTCATGATAAAAGAGATCAACGAGTTTGGAGCTGTGACCCTTTACGATGAAAAACGAGACGCAACATTTCAAGTTAATGGGCACCGCGTTAAATTATACCGTGACGGAGAGATAACAAATCAAGATCGCGAAGTGTGGGCGATGGTGGACCCACCTCCGATGGCAATTTAATCACGGCACAGTTACGTCGAGCAAACAACGTTAAAAGATGCGCTTCTTACGAGGCAACCCAAGCAACTGTATTTTCTTTATTTTGATTTTCTTTTATTTTAGTTATTTCTTTTTTCTACTTTTTGTAAGTGTTTGAACAGGATTTAGGTCGAGATAAGATTAATTCATCATTTGAAGAGTGAAAGATTCGCATGATAACCAGCCTGCAGCCGCGTCGACTGACGCGGAAATGACGCTTCCTGGGCGCGCGCGTCGACTGACGCAGCGTCGACGCCACCTGTGCGCGTGAGCAGATTTTTGGTAAGTTTTAGCTGCGATTTTTTGGAGTTTTATTCTAAATAGGTCAGTGAATTTTTGGGATTTACTTGCACGAAATTTGTCAAGATTGGGGTCAAGATCTTTTGTCTTAAAGGAGTTCTAATTAGATAAGGAAACTTAATATCTTTTCCCTTATCTATAATTTGGGTGAATTTAGGATTTCTATTTTTAAGGTCTTTTGATCCCTATATAAACCAAACCCCTTCACTCTTAATTTCATTATTCTCAAAGCTCTACATCTCCTTACACCAAAATATTTTCGCTCCACACCTTTCCTTACCATGAAGCCAATTCCAAAAACCACCAAAAACCACGAGAAGAGGTGGATGATGAGAGAGGAGCACGACGAGAAATTAGACCAGCTGCATGATGAAGTCGAGAAGGCGAACGATTTGGTTGATGATTATCAATTGGATGAGGTTAACTACACCCTCCAAATTGATGCTCTCAAGAACGAATTGAGAAGGGCGGAGGAGATCAACGAGGGGCTGAGGGACATGAACCTTCAACTAAGGACCACCATTCGAGGCTTAAGGGGTATTGAGCATGACCTTGGGCAGCAGAGGGAGGAACTTGATGAGCGTGCCATGTCCAAGAACGAGCTCCGCGATGCACTTCTCCGAGCTCGAGAGACGATTGCCACCTTAACTAAGGACAACAATGAGATGATATGAGATACGGTCAGATTATCAGGTGAGATCAATATGAGGGACGAGCGCTTGAAGGAAGCGAATTCCGAGATAGGAGATTTGACACAAGACGGAATAACCCTCTTGCGAAGTAACCATGCAATCCACGAGGAGAAATTTGCACTCTTACGACGAATTGAGGAGTTGGAGGCCCAAATCAAGGATTTTAATGTGAGAAACACGGCGAACGAGTGGAATTTAAGATTTTGGCAGTAGTGCTTGTAAGAGGCTAGCAAGAAGATCATCGCGTTAGAGCGATTGGGTTTCAAATCCCCTTAGATTCTTGGGGCTTGCTATTATTTATCTATTTATGTTTTTCCATAATCGAGTCGTGGAATTGTCTTTCCACCTTATCCTGTTTAGTTTATTGCAATTTCGATTTTATTTCGGTTGTCTACGTATTTTGTTTCAGCAATTAATAAAATTTTATTTTTCGTACGCCTTGCTTTTCCGTATTTCTTGCACCGTGGACGTTTTTATTTTTCTTGTGAGATTGTGAAGTTATCCATGGTTAAAAATCATTTAGGAGAGGGGGTAATCGCTGGAATACGAACGGTAAAAACTTGTCGCCAACCTGCTATCACGTCGACTGACGCGAGCGTCGATGCTCCATCGACGCGGGTGATGATCCGCCTCAGTCGACGCCGCCTGCGCATGGCGACCGGCTGCCCTGGGCGGAAGCAATGATTTTCAAATAGCCATTTTGTTCAACGATTTGCTGAAGAGCCGTGGAAACGATTTAATAAATTTATTATTGCTGATAATGTTATTTTTATTTTTATTTTTTATTTATTTTGGTTGTTATGTTTTGAGGACGAATCCATTCACGCGGCTCTGGGAACTTGAAATTGCGCAACTTCAATGAAAAAAACTCGACCATTCATTTTCAGGGACGTTTTCTTATCCCTTTCCTTGTTTGAATTATTTTTCTTTATATTTATGGCAATCAGGGGATTGCCGAGTTTTTAAGAGGGGGGGATGGTTGAGTGTGATTGAAATTTGTGTGCAATTTTTAAATTATTACGTGATTGTTTGCTATTTCTGCGCTAAATTGTGTTTGTATGGCATGCCTGTCGAAGTTAGTTATATATGATTTGATGTTCCTATCTTTTGAGCGTGTATAAGTGTATAAAATTCTCAAATATTATTTATATATTGTAAATGGTACTTGGACATAATTGATTTCGCAAAACCTTAAAAGCAGCGTCAATTCAAAAAATTTCATGCAAAAAAGCCAGTAAGTAGCCTGAGTGTTTATCATCTTTGCATGTACTTGAATGAGTTTTGATTTGAGATCTCTTTGAAACCGCTGTGTGTAGTTGACTTGGAAAATGAGGTTAAGGCACAGAAAAAAYCCTATTTCCGGCCATACCCATATATTTTTAGCCACTATAAATTCCGAATGAGCCAATCATAGCCAAATAATCCATTTTCATTAGCCATGAGTGATTTTTGAGTCGACTCCTACAACCCATTAAAAGCGTGGGGTAGGAGTTGGTAGTTTTTAATGGTTATTAGTGTTTTGGAGTTTTTATAAGGGATTTATGAAATTTTTTGTAATAAAGGATCACCATCCTTCAATAAAAAGAAAAAAAATAAAAAAGAAAGACCCCATAAAACAGAATTAGAGGGGGATAAAAAAAAAGGAAAAAGAAAATAAGAAGGATGGTGAATTGTGTTAGTCATTGCCTACGCGTTAATGAAGGCTTGTGTCTATTATTTATTTTATGAGCCTATTGTTTAGAAGGCATGAGTTGTGTAAGAAGCGTGTTATGAGCTTCAAATGTGTTTAAGTGGTTCGAGCAAAAGTCGGTTTAGAGTTACGAGTTGGGAAATAGCCTAAGTTTAAAGGGCTACGTTATGAGTGTTTAGTGAGGTTTTTATCTTTGAACGAGGTGAAGCGTATTGTTCCTTGATTAGAATAGGTTTGGTGAGTTATTGATCACGTTAGATCGTGAGTTAGCCACACGACTTATATATTCCGTACCCGTCCAAAAAGCCTTACGTTACAACCCGAAAAGATTTTCCGATTCTTTATTCGATAACACTTAATTTGCGATTGAAAAGAGATTGATTTTCGGTGCTTCTTTATTGTGCTTGTATTTGTATGATTTGAGCGTATACACGTCCTATGCAGAAAATACTCGAGTGCTTGAGCGTACACCCCATTATATTTCCCTTTTTGTGAGGATGCATGAATTCGATTTTGAAGCGACAATGTTATACGGGTGGAGTGTTTGAAGTTGCATTGCATGTACCTATATTTTCAAAATTATTTAAGTAACATAAGCATGACTCATTGCTTGGACTGATTTTCATTTCTTGCTATACTTTGAATATATCGTTTGTTCGAGGACGAACAAACCAATTAAGCATGGGGTAGTTGATTAGCACATATTTGTCCTTATTTTCAGTAGTATTTTAGCTTATTTTTCTATTTATTTTTGGTATAAGTTGGATGTTTAAGCTTAATTTCGTATTTTCATAGTTCCAGCTTATTTTACCGTATTTTGATCGTAATTGATGCAATTAGGTGATATTTTGTTGTTTTTCACCTTATAGCTAAGTAACCGGAAGAGTTCAGCGCATAATTAGATGAAGTTGATGTTCAAGAAATGGAGAACGAGCTTTCCGGTAAATGAGTAGCAAAGAGATAGAGAAACTGAGGAAGAAGCTCTGTCGCGTCGACTGACGCGAGCGTGGACGCCCCGTCGACGCGAGCCATGATCCGCGTCAGTCGACGCAGGGCCGACGCACCATCGAAACAACTTGCTGAAGCATCGATTGAAGGAGCGTCGGTCGATGCACCGTCGACGCAACTTGCTGACGCGTCGACTGAAGGAGCGTCAGTCGACGCACCGTCGACGCAACTTGCTGACGCCTCAACTGAAGGAGCGTCAGTCGACGCACCGTCGACGTAACTTGATGAAGCGTCGACTGAAGGAGCGTCAGTCGACGCACTGTCGACGCAATTCTCTGAGGCGTCGATCCATGACCGCGTCAGTCGAAGCACCCGCCCTGCCGACGCGCACACCCAGGCAGCAGCAACGCCGAGCACCAGCACGCGTTAGTCGACGCACCGTCGACGCGGCGGCCCAGAATCGGGAATTTAGGGTTTCTTATGCTCCAAGTTAAGAGAAATCTATACAAACCCCCCTAAGTCCGTCCCAAAAGGATACACCTCTCACCCATACTCTGAATACTTGATCTTTTGGATCGAGAACAACACCATCCGCATCCATATAACAATAATTGATCAAGATCGAAGATTCGAGCATCGCCAAGCTCCAACCGTCTGTTCGTGATTCGTTATTCGACCAAGATCAACCACCTCTTCGGATTAGCTGGAGAGTTTACTACGCTTTCTAGTTTAATAAGTACTCTAAACCCTTTATTCGTTTTCGTAGTTTAATTTATGCAATTTAGTAGCTGCTTTTCAATAATTGTTTTTGAATTGTTTCATGCTTAGAACCCTGGATACTTTTGGTATTAAATCCGTAATCTTAGTTTAATTAATGATTGGTTATCATTCTCGTTTATTTAATTCATTTCGTTTACATTGCATTCTAGATAATTGCTGTTCGTTTATGTTAATTGATCTCGTTTAAGTTCTAGATTAATTTCTTTAGTTTACATGTTCTAGTTGCTGAATTAAAATACCTAATTTTAATTATTGTTCATGTGTTTTTCTAGATAATCAAAAACAATCACCCCCCCCCCCCCCCCCAATTTATGTGTTATTGTGTTGAACAAACTATTTAAAATTCCGATTGTATGTTTCTCGAGAGACGACTCGAGTCAAGTTGCCAAACTACGCGCGACCCCATTCTCTTGCGGGCAAGCTACTGATCTTTTGACAAATTTTCATAAGTAGGCAACACAAAAGCTTGAATCACACTCGTTCACCGATCTTCTTCAGACTGAATATCCGATTCTGAACCCCGGCTTCGCACCTGCACATGACATGGGCATTTCGCGGCCACAGTTCCAAACTACACCCATTCCCATGTCGATTCCCAACGAAACTGCTAATCGTGCACATCGAAGTTTTGGTTTATATATGGATGAGGACGGAGTTGATGAGCTAGTGTAGACTCCGGAACCACCAGCCCCCCTACGATATCCATGATCACGGCCTACGCAAGGACAAGGACAAAAAAAAGGCGAGGTGTGGCACGGGATCACATTTGGTCTGATGCTATTTTGATATTATGTAATTTATTTTAGTTGGTGTCAAAATTTTCCATTTAGTTGTTCACTTTCTCATTTCCGTTAAATAAAAACATTATAATTTTCGTTAATCTTATTTGTTGTTATTTTTAATCTTGTTGTATTTTTAATTTTGAAATAAAATTTCTTGTAATTTTTAGAACATATTATGATATGTTTATTTATTTTACCTAATCTGAAAGAATTTTTAACAAATTATAAAAACAAATAATCATTCAAATAAATAATATAATTAAATAAATAATATGTGTTGTGAGTGTGGTAAACCGTTTTTTCGACCAACTTTTTTTTTTCATTTTCCCCCCGGGAGTCGGAGTCCCGCTCTCCTACTTTTTTTTTTCAATTCGACCTCGGGACGCCAGTCGGAGTGGCGTCCCGCTCCCCAAGGTTTTTTTTTTTAATTCTACCCGAAACTTTAAAAAAAAAAAAAAAAATTGGTCCGAGACGCCACTCCGAGTGGCGTCCGGCAATTTTCCCACAGGCGAGATGCCAATCGGAGTGGCGTCCCGACCTATTTTTTCAATTTTCTTTTTCGGTAATATTTTTTCAACTTTGAATAAAAAATACAATATTTATTTAATAAACCCAAACTATAATGTCTTTTTTAGGCTGCAAAAAACAATTAATAAGAAAAGGATGTTAAAATAACTCCATATTGTGCTTTATAATAAAGCAAGAAAATCTATTCGAATAAATTAATCACAATCACCCACCACTCCTGCTTTACCTCTCGGATTTGAGACATGTGTAGCAGCTACAAAACACGCGACAATATTAATTAATATAATTTTATTTATTAGGAAGCACGGATACTTCTACGAAGATGTCGTACCCGCACCGAATACGACACTTCTGCGGACACGTATCAATACGTACCCATACAGTGTCAGTGTTTTAAAGAAAATTTTGACCATCTCAACTCTTGGATTTAATGAATAAAACGTAATAAGAGTTTTAATTCATCCTAATATGAAATCACAAATTGTGAGAGATAGTACAAATGTTTATAGGTTTCAGGAAAAAAAAATGTCTTTTATTGTATAAATAATTTAATTATTTCATGTATTTTTTAAACTTATCACATTTGAATTTAAATATTTATGAAATTTTAATTTTTTTACTTAATACAACTATATTTCAATATATATATATATATATATATATATATATATATATATATATATATATATATATAGGATTGTGTTCAAATGAGAACCCCGTCATTATATGTGCAACTATATGTCGAGATTCATTGTACCTTTTATACAGTACTGTAGTGCTAAAATTAGTCATGTGTGATGCTTTTACTATCCAGCTTTTTTAATTTAATTATATATATATTTTTTTACATTTTAAAACATGCAACATGTATCTTAAATTGTAGATCTTGAAAATGTGATTAATTTGATATATATTTCATTCAAAACGAATAAAAATTGAAAAAGTTATGGTTTGTTGAAGATTTGAGTTTTATTTCATATTTTTGAATTTGCAGTTTATAGACGAAATTCGCCATACTTTTTGTATACAATCGTAGTATTTTTTTTATTAATCTATTGTGCTTTCTAAATAACAATGTAGTGCTCTTTGTAAACGTTGATATATGTCCAAAATACCCTTTTTAATTAATTAATGTATTTTTTTACATTATTACCATGCTGACATGTCATGATCTCAACCATCAAGATTATCCAATCTAATGGTCAAGATGAGTCCCTAGGTTCACATATAATGACGGGTTCTCATTTGAACCCAACCCTATATATATATATATATATATATATATATATATATATATATATATATATATATATATATATATATATATATATATATATTCTTCCTCCCAAAATCTTTTAAAACCCATTTCAAACCTCATCTCAAAATAAAACTCAATAATGGAGGTTGATAGTAAATAAGATAAATGATGCAAGTCTTCTCTACGATATTTAGTGTTACAATAATCACATTCTATTTTTGTATATTTTTTTTATTATAAAATGGTTTATTAGGGTTCATTGTCGGAGTTGTGTTCGAACTGGTAATGATGAATATAAATCTTGTTCAGAAAAAAGTTCGAACACATCATAATTTATGGCAAAAAATAGTCTATTCGGACCAGATTTTCGAAGATGGATTTCAAGTTCAAAAATCTGCTTCGAACAATTTGCTTTTTTGTTAAATACAGAGTGTTCTAAAAAAAAAAAAAATCTGAACATTACACAATTGTTCAAAAAAAAATAATTCGAACATTACACATTTGTTCAAAACAAAGAAATCGAACATTGCTTCATTGTTCATGAAACCAGAGTCAAACCCTACGGTAGGCCAGATTTTCTTTTCAATTTTTTTTGGAGGAACATCAATTTTAAAAAAGATGAGAGACTTATGTTTGATTGCTTAATATGATCCACCTCCTCTTTTTCTTTTTTTCAAAAAATTTTGAAAAAAAATCTTCATTTTTCGCACCTTTTCTTTTCCTTTCTTCTTTGTTTTTTCCTTTCTTTTCTTCTCAGTTTTCTATATTTCTTCTCTATTTTTATCTTTTTTTTATTTTATGATTTTTTTATTTATATTATTTATTAGATAGAGATGAAGTATGGAATTTATGGGGTTGGTCTAGTAAAATTCTAATGTATTTAAAATATTATTGGGGAGTTTTTATCCATAGGATCAACTCATTAATTTTGGGGTACAAATATTCGGTTTCAAATATAAATGATAATGTGCTTCAAAATCATTAGAGATGATGATAAAAGTCAAATACTTTTTAATGGAGTTTTTTTTTTTAAATACTAAGAGGTGCATACTATTTTCTCTATTATTTAAATGAAGAAGAAAATCTAAACTTTTAATGATCTCTCAATTAAAATTGTATAATTCGCTAGTTAGGTGCTTAGGCGCCAACAAATTCTACTTTTCTTACCATTTTCTTTTTTCACTTCTTTCTAATTTTGACTGATTTTTGAGCCAAAATCATTCCGGTCTAGGCTACGCCTAACCAAATTTCTGCCAAGTTCTAACAGTTAGAATTCTTCTTTCCTAATTAGAATTGTAGAAAGAAGGGTGTTTGTGCCATTTTTAAAATCTAATTGTTCATCCAACTATTTTGAGTTATGACATTTTTTTGACTGATTGATGGATGACTGGTCATTAGTATATTGAAATTAGTTAGCAAGCTATGAAGCACTGATACGAGTACAAGACACTGGTACGATACGATACGGGTACACATATACGTCATGTGTTGAAATTTTAAGGATACGGGTACGGTATATATATATATATATATATATAGGGTTGGGTTCAAATGGAACCATGTCATTATATGTGAAACTAGGGACTTATCTTGACCATTAGATTGGATCATCTTGATGGTTGAGATCATGACATGTCAACATGGTAGTAATGTAAAAAAATGCATTAATTAATTAAAAAGGGTATTTTAGACATATATCAACGTTTACAAAGAGCACTACATTGTTCTTTAGAAAGCACAAATAGATTAAGAAAAAAAACACTACGATTGTATACAAAAAGCATCGCAAATTTCATCTATAAACTGCAAATTCAAAATTTTGAAATGAAACTCAAATCTTCAACAAACCATAACTTTTTCAATTTTTATTCGTTTTGAATGAAATATATATCAAATTAATCACATTCTCAAGATCTATAATTTAAGATACATATTGCATATTTAAAAATATAAAAATAAATAAATACAATTAAATTTAAAAATTTGAATATTAAAAGCATTGCATATGACTAATTATAGCACTACACAAGTTTTCAACAATGCTTTTTTTGTATGTACACCTCTTACCCCACAGAGAGATCGAATATAAAGAGATATTGTTATTTCCATTGTAATTTTGAAAATGAACGTTTAAATGTCCTTCAAAAGTAAGTAAATAGATCYGAAACATATAAAAGGCAGTTAATCCTGCTGTGGCCCAAGCTAGTATTGCGAAAATCGGCGAATATAACCAACTATCATTAAGAATTTCATCTTTTGACCAAAAACAAGCAAGGGGCGGAATACCACAAAGAGAAAATGTACCTAATAAAAAAGAGGTTTKGGTAATTGGTACATACTTTGTTAAACCGCCCATAAAAACCATATTCTGACTTTTATCTGGAGAATAGCCAACAATTGTTTCCATYGAATGAATAACGGATCCAGACCCTAAAAATAATAATGCTTTGGAATAAGCATGAGTAATCAAATGAAATAAAGCACTTCGGTAAGACCCCATTCCTAGAGCTAACATCATATAACCCAATTGAGACATTGTCGAATAGGCTAAACCCTTTTTAATGTCTTTTTGAGCAAGAGCTAAAGTAGCTCCYAATAAAACTGTGATTATTCCTATCAACGAGATAAAATTCATTATATAGGGTATAACTATGAAAAGAGGAAGAAGGCGAGCTACAAGAAAAATCCCTGCCGCTACCATGGTAGCAGCATGTATCAGAGCCGAAATAGGAGTGGGTCCCTCCATAGCATCAGGTAACCATACATGAAGGGGAAATTGTGCAGATTTGGCGACTGCACCGRCAAATAATAGAGTAGCACACAAAGTAACAAAAGGAGAATTGACTTCATGATTATAAATCAAGTTATTGAATATTTCGAATAAATCCCRAAATTCAAAACTACYTGTTATCCAATAAAAACCTAAAATTCCTAATAATAAACCAAAATCCCCTACACGATTAGTTACAAATGCTTTTTGACAAGCATTTGCGGCAGGAGGTCGTGTGAACCAAAACCCTATTAATAGATAGGAACACATTCCAACCAATTCCCAAAAAATATAAATTTGTATCAAATTTGAACTAGTCACTAATCCCAACATGGAAGTACTGAAAAAACCCATATAAGCAAAAAATCTCAAGTATCCTTGATCGTGGGCCATATAATTATCACTATAAATAAGAACCATAATTCCAACARTAGTGATTAACAGTAACATAATAGAAGTAAGTGGATCAATCAAGTAGCCGAATTAGAAAGAAAAATCATTATCGAGAGTYCAAGACCATACATATTGATATATAGAAATGCTATTTATTTGTTGAATAAACAGATTAGCTAAAAAAATCATGACTATACTTAACAATAAAATACTCGGAAAAACCCATATACGATGAAGATTTTTTGTTACTGTGGGAAAAAGAAGAAGTCCCACCCCTATACGACGAAGAAGTCCCACCACCGCCGGCGACAACCGAGCAACCACCACCAACCACAACGAGTCCAGGCCTCGAGTCGCCATCCGAACAGCCACAGCAACCACCACCAATCACCTTCAATTCGAACCGCTGTCGAAACCCACCGACACATTCAATTCGAACCACCACGCGGCGAACCCCCAACCTCCGTTCCAGCCAAACCCCCAACCTACGTTCCTCGCCCGCCGATTCACACCAGAACCCAACGACCCTTTGTAAAATTACATAAAACGAAACCCCCAGATTCACGCCCCCTGATTCACGCCGCCGTCCAGACGCTGGCCGTCGTTTGCCGTCACACTGCCACACACAGTCGCCGATTTTCGGTCCACCCGATCAGCCATTTCACAAACCGAAGGAGAGGAGAAAACTTTGGTTGGCCGAATTCTGGATATTGGAGAAGGAGTTCGCGAGGCCAGGGAGAGAGGGCCGCGCGGCGGCTGGCTTGGTGGAGAGATGGCAGTGCAGCGGCTGGTTTGGTGGAGAAAAGGATGGGTTGGAGAAGGAGTTCGCGAGGCCGGTGAGAGAGGGCTGCGCGGCGGTCTGAGGCGGCCGTGTATTCAAGGTTATGAGGCGGCGGTTGGTTTGTTCAAGGTTCTGGGGGAATACGGGAATCAATTTGGGGACGGTTTAATGGCAGATTTTGGTTTGGAATTTAATATGCTTAATAGCCTTTGTAAAATTACATAAAACCCCTTGTCTTTCCATATTAATAATTTAATAAATTTAAAAAATAGAAAAAATCTGGTCCACACAAATTATTAGATCTACGGTTAAAATTAGTCCCTAGGTTCACATATAATGACGGGGTTCTCATTTGAACCCAATCCTATATATATATATATATATATATATATATATATATATATATATATATATATATATATATATAACTTTTTTAATGTGTAAATTAATTTTATGAGAAGGTTATTTTTATCTTTTTAAATATGTTTATATTTGTCAAAAATTAATGGGGCGAACTAATCTAATTTAGGGATGCCAATATCCGGCTCCTTTATATTTTCCAATATCATTATTATGATTACATACTCGCTAACTGCAGCTTCAAGAATGTCACAGCCCACGACGTCTCCACATTAACGTGATGTGTCACGTGTGTAAACAATAGTCTGTTTGGATTAGTATTAATTAAAATTTTAAAATTCTGATATTTAAAATTCTTGGGTATTCAGAATCTTATAAATAGTAAAAATAATTATTTGCGATAAGATCTTTTACTGTAGATGTTAAATTATATCTGAACAGTGAATGATAATGTATTATTATATTGTATTTGATGTCAAACCATATTCGAAAAGTGGATGATAATGTATTTTTATATTGTATTTAGTAATATTTAATTGTGAAATATTGTTATTTAAATATTTAATTTTGAGTGTTAAAACAAACGAATATTTGATATTACAAATCTCGAATTCGGTATTCGGAATGCTAGCCCAACAGGTCTTAAGAAATATTAACTACTATGTTGGAAATTAATTAAATCATTTTGCATTTTGCATTTTGCCTAGTATAAAGTCCAAAATTTGAAATTTTAACCGGCAAATCAAATCAATCTTAAGACAATTTGTCATCGATGAATTATAGTTTTGATAAATTCAAGATTTAACTTATATTAATGCACAACAAAATTAACTCTATTGCGTTTTTTATTCTGAAGTTAATTCAAATAATATATATTTAAATAAAGTCCATTAAGACTTGAAAGGTGCAACACCCACTTATTTTACCTACAAAACACTCACGATAAGTAAAATAAAATTCAGATTTTCTAACCAAAATTACCGACACTCTCGTCACTTATTTGTGTCGCAAACAATAACTCAATGAGCAATTCGCTTTTGTAGGAGTAAGAATACACCAAATTATTCAATGTTCAACATAAAGACAACTATTTGAGTGTGGTTGACACTTTTGTTAATTTGTTAAAATGAGTAGAGCAAATATGTTACATAGTATTAAAAATATAATAATCTCATCACTACAAAAAAGTCCGGCTATGTTGACGGTCAAATCCGTCAGAAAGCCGTCACTATATGGAATACTGACGGCCTACTGATGATATTGACCGTCAGTATTTTCGTGGTCAGTATTATCATATTCTAATGGGTAAATGTTTCCGTTAGTAGTAGTGACGACTTTATTGACGGCCAGAGCAGTTAGAAAATGGCCGTCAGTACTCCTGGTGGAGTTTAGCAGTTAGGAATATCTGATGCAATACTGTCGGGATTGGCCGTCACCATTCCTGGCGGTTATGTCGCCGTCAGTATTGCTGGCGGGTTGTAAGCCATCAGAAAGTCCTAAAATATACTGACGGTTTACCCGTCAGTAGGCCGTCAGTAAGGAAATAAAAATATTATAAGATTTCTTGATATATTAATTAATAATTAAATTAAAAACTAATAAACAAATAAAATTTTAGATAATCCAACGGTTCATGGTCGTTGAACCATGGTTAAAAGTGACTGTGCCGTCTTCGCGCTCTGCCTCACGCTAGAAAACTGCTTCAAAAAAGCAGCTCGCAATACCTGATAACTGGTAATCTTTCCACGCGGGAGCTGATAGAACCAATTTTGCGCAATCCCTCTCAGGGTGGACACAAAGGCCCGACATGCCACGGCATCCGTATAACTGTGCAACATTCTTGCGTTTTCGAAGAGCTGCAGGTGCTCGACTGGATCCGTCACTCCTCGATACTGAGATTCCAACGCCTTATGTCTTTTAGGCATTGCAGCGTGCATCATATCCTCTGAGAAAGGCTGTCCCTCGTCTCCATCAAATTTCTCCCCATCTACTCGCTTTTCTAACTTCAACATGGCCTCCTGCAAATCTCTAAAGGCCTTACTATGCGGCCCTATCTCGCTTTCCCCTTTTCCTTCCTTAAATCAACTACCACTCTTCCGGGTTTTCTCTTGAGACCCACCATCCGTGTCTGAGGTTGGAGTCTCGCTCTCACTATCATGTCTACTGTGTCGGCGACCTCTGCGCTTATAATAGCTTCGCTTCACTCTCACTCCCTTCATTCTTCGCTTATGAACATGAAAATCTATGAATGAGGTAGAACTAGAAGCATCCTCATTTTTCCACTTACTCCGTCCTCTCTTTTGAGACAGTCTTTTAGACAGAGACTTCTCACCTCGTTTTACCTTTCTGATCGCCGACTCCTCCTCTTGCTCGCTATCTGATTTACCACCCTTTTCCTTCCCAGTACCCAACCCGCCTGCTAGGTATTTATACAGCTCCTCCTGCTTTTCTAAAGGCACAAAATCCATAAGTCCTTCTAAAAACCCTTTCTTATTTTGGCAGGGCTTATCCTTGGGCAAATCCTCTCTTTCCCTTGTTTCTACGTGAATCGCTTTCTGCGCTTCTCCTTCTGGTGTTTTCGCCTCAAGACTTTCCACTAGTCCCTTCCCATCACGTTTATTGGGAGAAGGCGTCGGTGTATTACCGGTGCCTTGAATTATTGGATCCACCTGAGAAGGTGTTTGTCCGTCTTTTATCATCTCTTGTTCGTTGACATCTGCCAATCTGTTCTTCTTCTTTTTATTGTTCAATCCAGAACCATAGTGCAGGGTTCTAGGAATTATGTTTGCTATCCTTCATGTCTTTTTTGTGGAATCTCTCATGCCTTTCGCTCAAGGACTCGATGTCCCTCTTTCCCACAGACGGCACCAATTTGATAAGTCCAAAAGTTGGGCTACCAAATATAGGGGGCACTAACCTCAAAATAGAGATCATTGACCTGAGACTGCTTCTGAATACGTCACAGCAACCTGCCAAATCCTCCTTGAATCTCCTGGTGACCTCCCTGATCCTGCAAAACAGCGCCTCGAACGGGCCGGATTTCGAGCCCGTTAAGGCCCTCCGACGCTTAAGTTAATAAGCGAAATCAACACTCAATGGACTTAGAAAAATAATGAGAGGCACACGCCTCTTTATATAAAGACAGGAGAAGTGTCCCTCAATCTAGGGTTACCTTCTATAACCATAATTCCATTCATACTACAACTCTATAACCGACTCTCAATTGGGACTCTCTCCGCATGTTAAGTTCCCATATATAACAAATCTCTTCAATACAACAGGACTGGGCCCTTTATACAGCCCACCGAAGGCCATATAACACAATCACCTTAAGCCCACAGGCTTAACATTCATAAAACCCACAATCAAGCTCAAGTGTACAGCTCAAAACATAAGAGGTCGCGACCCTATATGAGAACTCATCCCCATACTATAGGTCGTTACTCTACACAAACCAGCTCGCTTACCTCGCAAAGACACAATACCGCTCGCTCATCTCCCAGGAGGAACACCCTCTCCCAAAAATGAGGTCGCTTACCACAAATAACCTCATACAACAAATAATATCACGTATGGACATTTTGGTCCGTATCAGCTAGTATCTCCCGGCTTCATGAACGCTACTCACTTATCCAATCGCCTAAGGTTGAAGTCGAAAAACAACACACTATACAAGAAAGTCACACGAAATTAAAAACTCAAGAAAATATGTACACGAATCCAAACAAAACGAAACTAAAGACCAAAAAGGACCAAAAGACAACTTGAAAATATTTTTTTTAGTTTTCAATTTTTCAAATGTTTTTGGATTTTTGAATTTTTGAATGTTTTTGGATTTTTCAATAAAAGAAAGAAAGAAATAGGAAGAACTTGGGTTGCCTCCCAAGAAGCGCTTGTTTTACGTCACTAGCTTGACGTACTTCCTTTTTTATCAAGGTGAAAAGATAACGGGAGGGTCCACCAAGATAATCTCCTCCTTGTCGGGAGGATCCACTCTTTGGAACATCCTTGACACATTGCATAGCTCATATAAGATCCGTCAAATAGCAAACGTTCCGAGCGGGAAATCGACATTCGTCTCAGCTAGGTCCTCAGGTGGAATGGTGATCTTAAAGTGACCCGAAGACTCATCAAAGAAACGATAGGAGTAATGGTCGGCTAGCTTCTTCAACCTTTGATCGACAAACGAGGGAGGGAAATGATCTCTCTTGGTAGCCGCATTAAACTTCTTAGAATCGATCAACATCCTCCATCTCGTCGTAGCCCTCATGGCCAAAAATTCTCCTTCTCCATCTTCGAGAACTAACTAGCCGCTCGTCTTGGGCACCATGTGAATGGGATTCACCTACTCACTCCCGGCGAGTACGAACATCAAGCCCTCCAACAACAACCTCCACATCCTGGCTCTCATCATATCATCAAGAATCAAATTCGAAGGGCTAGCTCTCTCAACCACTCCGTGTCTCCACTCAATGGCATCCTTAAGAATTTTAAACCCTACAACCATCCTCTCCTCCTCTTCTTCTCGGCGTGAGTTTGCAAGGATAATAATCGACTTGCTCTCCTCTTCCTCATCAATATAATCGTCAATTTTTTTAATCTTATCATTAATAACCCCCACCTCCACCCCCACCCCCCTCTAAAAAGTCGTCGTTGCCCTCAACGACGCATCGAGAATCATCTTCCACACAAAATGGGGTCAAATAGAGGCACAATGGGCTCATCAAGAAGAACAAGGGGCTCATCCTCACAAACATCCCTCTATATTGACAACCGGGCCAACCTCCTCCTCTTTGACCCACTCTTCTAAACAAACTCGTTCGACCGTTGCCTGGCCTTGATGAAGTCCATATACACCCATTCTTCGCAAGATTGTTTTAAAGTAAAAGGTAAGGGGTCAAGAGGGGTGACTCAAACTTTTGTGCACCCCGTTTTTTAATAAATTAATTTAAAAGCATGTTAGTTTGCTCGCAAGAGTACGAGGTAACTGTAGGGTGATAAGTTTGACTCGAGTCGTATCTCTCGAGGAAACAACTGTTCGGTCTTTCGGGTGTTTTTCTCAATTTACGAAATAAAATACATGTACAATTGGGGTTTTCAAAGATATTGGGTTGATCATTATAACTAATGCAATAATTAAACTAAAACCAATTAAACTAATCACTTTAAACTAGATTATCAACTACGAGCTTTAATTAAACTATCAATAATACGCAACCATAAAT
>BMAC01000149.1:589782-614975 GCA_014905375.1 Phtheirospermum japonicum | reverse complement strand
TTGTCAATTAGTCTACATCCAATTTTAAGTTAAATAGTTCAAAAATTATGATATGAATATACCACAGTACCCTTATTATGAAAAACTAATAAAAATAAATATAATACTAATATTAATTGGGGCAGCACATGTTGCTCGTCGGCCGCCGGAATTTTTTTCGGCCACCGATTTTTTCCGATCACCGAAAATATTTTCCGGCTGCCGGAATTTTTTTTCGGCGAGTTTTTTTTTCGTCCAAAAATTTCTTATTGTATGTCTGAATTTCTTACTATATGTCCATGGAGTCAGTGTAGTCAGTTTTTTTTTCAACCCAGACAATTTCTTACTATATGTCCAAACATTTCTTACTGAATGTCCAAAAATATCCAGTCACTAGGAACATTTCTTACATGTACGAATTTCTTACTATATGTACACAAATTTCTTATTTAATATTCAAAAATTCATACTAGATGACAAAAAGTATTTATTTGATTGCAAAAGTTTCTTGCATTGATGAGCAAATGTTGTTATGTATTTTTTACTTATTACACACTTTTCTTTTTTACTTATTACACACTTTTTTTTTTCACCCAAAAAAAAAAAGAAAAAAAAAATCTTATTTATTAGGAAATTATTATTATGTATTTCTTATTTAATACAACTATATTTTACTTTATAGTGAAATTTCAAACTTTATGTTCGAAAAGGTAATAAAATTTCTTATTTTATATCCTATGAAGTAAGAAAGTTTGTTATTTTATGTTTGAAAAAGTAAGAAAAATTCCTACTTTATAGTGAGATTTTCATACTTATGTATGGAAAAGTAAGAAAATCTCTTACTAAGAATTTCTTATTTTATGTATGTTGGGCAAAAAAAAGAAAAAAAAAACTCGCCGGAAAAATCTCCGACGGTAGCGGCGGCGGGTGGGCTGGCGGGGTTGGCCAGCGGGAGGTGGAATGGAGTAGTGGTGGTGGTGTGTTATTTATTGATATTATTATTATATTATTTTTTTGACTCAATGAAGCATCTGCCTGTTCATCTTGCGTATGAAGCGAGAATTGCTGGCCCAGTGCAGTATAGATGGATGTACCCGTTCGAGAGTTATCTTCGCAAACTAAAGAACAGTACGAAAAATAAGGCGAGCGTTGTAGGGTCGATAGCAAACGTATATCTGGTCGAAGAGGCATCAACTTTTAGTTCGTACAATTTTAAAGATCACATTTTAAAGAATAAATCTGCCTAGAAATGACCACGGTCAGGATGGTGTAGATGGTGCTGATGAAATTCCCTCGGTTTTTAAAAAATATGGGGAGATGTTTGGTACAAAGGGAAAAAGATTCCTAACCAAAACAGAATACAAAGCCGCAAGGATATACGTGTTACTAAATTGCGAAGAGGTCCAAGAATATGTTAAGTGCGAATACTTTTTTCAGTTTCTACTGTAAATGTGTATATATATATATATATATATATATATATATATATATATATATATATATATATATATATATATATATATATAATTGGGTTCAAATGAGAACCCCGTCATTATATGTGAATATAGGGACTAATCCTGGCCTTAGATCTAATATTGCACAGTGCAATTATATGTCCAGGTTCATTGTGCTTTTTAAACAGTATTGTAGTGCTAAAATCAGTCCAATTTTTTTAATTTAATTATATATATTTTTTTTATGTTTTAAAATATGCAATATGTATCTTAAATTGTAGATCTTGAGAATTTGGTTAATTTGATATATATTTCATTCAAAACGAATAAAATTTGAAAAAGTTATGATTTGTTGAAAATTTGAGTTTCATTTCAAATTTTTGAATTTGCAGTTTATAGACGAAATTTGCGATGCTTTTTGTATACAATCGTAATGTTTTTTTTTTCTTAATCTATTGTACTTTCCAAAGAACAATGTAGTGCTCTTTGTAAACATTGATATATGTCCAAAATACCATTTTTAATTAATTAATGCATTTGTTTACATTATTACCATGCTGACATGTCATGATCTCAACCATCAAAATTATCCAATCTAATGGTCAAGATGAGTCCCTAGATTCACATATAATGACGGGTTCTCATTTGAACCCAACCCTATATATATATATACACATTTTTACTCAATCTTCTAACGATGATGTATTATTTAGACGAATAGCATTCAACGTCTCCAATCAAATATTACTAATGATAGGCTCAACGAAAAATTAGAAAATAAACTTGCCATTTGGTTCAAACATTACGTAAGACATTCGATACCTGGATGCATATCATTTAGTAACCGTATGTATTTATCTAGTATATTTCCTAAATTAAAAATGATTCTCCAACATCATAGGCTAGAGATCGTTCGAACAATGTGATCGATGTGAACATTAGGAGCCTAGCAGAGGGTCCATCACGATATGTTAAAATGTATATTGGATTGAAGATAAATGGTGATAGATTTCACATAATCGAGCACAAATCTAACAAATAAACATCGAGCAGTGGAGTGCATTAAAGGGTCAAACTATGAGGCAACCGAGTATGATTATTGCGGTCATCTCATAGAAATTGTGCAGCTCGAATACACCGACCGAATGGAGAAAAAACACTATTGTTCAAGTGCGACTGATTTGATCCAGCTCCTACAGGCACAAAAGCTCATCCACATTATAAGCTTGTCGATATCAATCATAAACGTAGGTTCAATCAATATGAACCTTTTTTACTTGCTGCCCAAGCTGTACAAGTACACTATTGTGCGTAACCAAGTTTGAAACGAGACAAGTTGGACTGGTGGGCAACGTGTAAAATCAAGGCGAAATCAAATGTTGAGTTTATCGAGCCTCTACCAAAACAATCATTTCAAGAGGAAGCTTTAGATACACGTAATCCAGTTCAACTGGACGATGTCGATTTCCAGTTGCGCGCCCCCAATGATAATGACGTGGATGAACTTGGTGACGAGGCAGATGATGATGCAAAAGAAGAGTTGCTCACTGGTCAAGATACAAATCAAGACACTGACGAAAATGAGTTCGGTGATAACTTTAATAGTGAAAGTATCGATTCAGATGATTAGTTTGGTTGAAATATATGTAAGTTATTCATATTGTAAAATGCTCTTATTTTAACTAATTTATTTATGTTTGGATTTATTAAAATGGTTGATATACATACTGGTATTTTGTAAAATGCTCATATTATATATACTTTTATCAGATGCTGAGTGGTCATGGACGCGGATCTAACCTAGGTCGATCGGATATGGGGTCGGCTAATCATTTAGATGATTTTGATGACGATTACGTGGGCATTGGTACTAATCATTCAGCGACGATCACAAATACCACCACACCGACACCGTCCGATGCGGGTACATCCCGACAGGACTTGGGTCAACCACAGAGGCGATACCTTCTTTATATCACCGCCAAAAAGTAAGTAAAATAATAATTTTAAAATTTTAATCATCGTTATTATTATTTTATTTGTAACCACAAATACAATTACATGCTACATAACAGGGAGGTTTGGCTTGACCAACGTATTCTGGGAGATCATGGAGAAGGAGCTTCATCCCGTCTGGTGGCAGTTTAAGGAAGTCTCTGAGGAGACTCGTCAATTATGGTGGGACATATTTCAGGTAATTATTATTTTGTGTACAAATTTATTAATCTTTATTGTAACTTGAGAGTCATGTATCAATTGAATTGTAATTATTATTTTTGTTTTGTAGGAGCTTTGTTATTGTATACTCTACGAGCTATTTAGATAGAATCTTTCCACACGATGCAGGACAAGTATGGGAAGTGGCAGAAAGAGTATAAGCAGTATCGTGATACTAATGGTGGTCAGCCACCGAGAGTCGTTGACGAGGGGGTTTGAAGGTAAATGGTTTTGTTATGTTTTCTTATTAAATTGAATTCTTTTAATTATTACAGATAATTTATATTTTATATATTATGCATTTCAACTGGGCCTTGGACGGTTGAATGGGGATAATCTTGAGAACAGCAGGAGGTCCGAGCAGTGCAGCAACAACAGGAGGAGCGAGCCTGATGGTCCGTGTACTGGAATATCGAAGCATGGGGGGTCTAAATCTACGGTCGATTATTCTTATGATGTCGTAAGTAATCTCAAATAATAATATATTATTTATTTGTTTATTTTTAATTTTAATTATCTGATAATTTTATTTAGATACAGGAGCAGCAGACGGGTGAGCTAGCCACTACGTACCAGATTTTTATACGTACGCACAAGAAGGACGATGGCACGTGGATCGATACGAGATCCAGTAATACTAATGTGAGTCTCTTTCTTATTTTTAACTTGTTCTTTGGTCTTAATTTACTAACGAGATGTATTTTAAGAGGAGTAGGAGCGACTTTTGGATGAGGCGCGTACGTCTTCACAGAATTCGGATAACGAGGTTGACTCTGACCTTATTTATCTCAACATCTTTGGTCGAGTCAACATTACGACACCGACTTTTTCGGAAAGTTGGTGGCTGCGACGAAGGGTTTCCAAGCCAACTATTCTTCCTCCTCCTCCCAGCGGAATAAGACTCACGTGAGGGAGCTCGAGGCGCAGCTCCAGGCGCAGAGGGAGGAGCTAGAGGCCACGAGACGAGCTCAGCAGGCGATGGAGCAACGATACAACAAGTCTGAGCTACTACGTGAGCAGCAACGCCAGGAGTAGCTGCAATTTTAGGCACAGATGAACGCCCCGATGGCCGAGCTGTTAGCTTGTTTACAGCAGTACCCCCGCTGCAGCCTTCCCCGTCATAAGATTATCGAATATTTTTATAAAATTTTTTGTTACACACTTTTGTTGATCAAATTTAATAATTGTAAATTTTTAGATATTTATATAATAATTGATTTATTTATTTGTCTGTTTATTAATGATTTTTTTTGGTATATTAATAAATAAACAGGAATTAAAATTGATAATTAAAAATAATAAGAAAGGGAGAATCCGAGGGGAATAATCCCCTCGGAAAACACTGAAGGCGAGCCCCCTCGGAAAATTGAAGGCGAGAATTCCCTCATTTTTTCTTTTTTTTTTGAAAATACTGTTTTTTAGTATTTTACGACGGGAAATATATGCCCTCGGTTTTTTCGAGGGCAAATTTCCCCTCAACTTTTCCGAGGCCAGATATACTCAGGCCCACCATATTACCGAAGAAATAAACCTTTGGTAATACCCTCGAAAAAAAATTACCGAGGACATATTTTCCATCGAAAAAGTTTGTCGAGAAGGTTTTTCCCGAGGGGTGTTTTCCCACGGTAAATTGATTACCGAGGGCTTTTGACTTATTAATGAGGGTTTTTCCCCTAGATAAAATCATGTTTTTTTGTAGTGAAAATTGAATATGTCTCACAAAACATAGTTAAAGGATCACATATTTTATGATACTTTTATTGCATTTTTTAATACTCGATATAAAACTATAATATACAGTGTTTGTACCTAAAATTGTAATACTTTTAATTCAAATTGTGGTACTTTTACTATACTTTGTGATACCTTTACATAACTATTACCTAAATTTGTGATAATATATCCTAAAATTCTTGTAAGACATATTATTTAAATATTATAAAAATATAGTTAGAGTAACATATATTTATAATTTAATTTTTATTTTATAGTTGTGTCTTTTACACTTAGGTAATTAAAAGTATCACAAAAAGTTGATCACGTATCACAAACCATAGTTAAAGTATCACATTTTATGATACTTTTACTGCATTTGTAATACTCGATATAGAACTATAATATACAATATTCATGCCTATAATGTGATATTTTCTAATTCAAGATGGGATATTTTTACTGTACTTTGTGATACTTTTACATAAACTGTAATATGAAATATTATCACATATCAAACTAAAAAGTATCACATATTCAACTAAAAGTATCATAAATTCAAGTAAAAATAAAACACATTGTATTTTCATTATTACGTCTATTTTTATCACAAAAACTACTACAGACTGCACATTTAACATCGGTTTATTTGCCCAGTTCACGTCGGTTTTGGAACCGATGTTTAACGTGAAAAGTAACGTCAGTTTTTGATAACCGACGTTGATTCTGTAACTTTTACGTCGGCCTTTTTTGAAAACTGATGTGGAATATGTAACTTTGACGTCGGTGTTATTGAAATCGATGTGACATATATGAAGTCGGTTCCTGTAGAACCGATGTGGTTTCCGTGTTTTAAAAAAAAATACCCTCGTTCATTTATACCATCCCTTACCTAAATATCTCATGTAAGCAACAATCTTTGGTTTAACGGTAGAAACACAAAATGTACCCAATGAAATTACACAAAAATTCAAAAAAGCCAAAAAATTAGAACATTCTTAAAAATTAGAAAGTCGTCACAAACTGGCGCATTAAGTGTGAGGATTCAGTATAAAAGAAAAATACAAACAAAAGCTAATCAATAGAAGCGACAAGATAATGAATATTCCATCTAAACGACAAACTCAAAACTCGGCAAGTGGAACTTATTCAAAATCCGCTTTCTTGTTTTGGTTTTCTTGGGCTTTGGTGACCCGTTTTCCATCAATGAATTACCTTATTGCAATTGGGTACAAGTTCTTGTAAAGCGCGCATTCTCTCATTAATCCGATCCCGTCGTCTCTGTTCATACCATACGATGAAATCAATTTATTAACTAATTTATTACTCAATTTAGCTAATATGAATAACAAGATTGATTGTGATAATCTGAACTTTTAAAAAGAACTCAAGATTAAACAGAATAACAAGAGTCACGAGATATCTCTTCAGTTTATGATCAGAACTTAAGATTATGCTTTCGCATGAAAGTCTGTCCACATAAAGCAGAAAAACATGAAACACAAAACCGATCACGAAATCTTAAATGACCTTTATTATAGAAACTGAGTTTAGAATATTTGAACAGATATTGATTTAAAAAGAAACAGAAAAGAAAATTAAAGATTAAATGACAAGAATAATCCTCCAAAAAAATAAAATCATGTAAAACTCACTTCAGAGCCAATTCAATATGTTGAAGACGATAATAGAACACTGATAGATCCCATAGCTTTTCATCGTATCAGGATGGTCAAGCCCCAGCTCCCTCTCGTTGATATCCAACGCCTTCTGCTGATATATAGTTGCCTACACAGAAAAAATATATCAGACACAATGAACTTGCTAGCTACACATTCATGTAATTGATTACGCTAAGTCCTGACATCACAATGTTCATGAAAGTGCTTTCTTAGGAATAGAAGCATTATATTACGTTTTAAGCTGAAAAGTTCTTAATAAAGTCTGCTTTATGACATTCAAGAAATTTATACAACTTTAATTATTTCATAAAGCCCAGATATCTTATGCATGTCATATTATATCAAAAATTGTACTCTTTCCCATATTGACCTGAGTAAATATCATATTTCAGTAATTTTCCCTGGAACCAAGTTCCCTAAGCCTTTGAATGATATAACTCGCCTTTCACATTTATAGAGCTCATAGATTTGATTCTTACGGTTTGCTCAAGGACAACGAAAAGACGCATTATTTGATTAAGTATTGCGACAGCTATATACATTGAAGAAAATCAGAAAAACATTATATTACCTGATTAAAATCTCCAGTGTGATACAGAACAACAGCAAGAAGACTGTAAGCACTTGCTGTTGAACGTTGATAAGGACCGCAAACGGCTATCATCTTCGCCAAAGCCTTCAGTTTTCACATCAAACTCAATGTAATCTTAAGAAAAAAGAAAAAGAAAAAAAAACTAGTAAAATTGTAATGTATAATAACAATAATTTACATTACCTTTGTGCCATTAACAACAGCGTCTTCTGGCTTTCCTTTGTCTAGTGCAATCTTCGATGCCTCCAGTAGATTTCGTCCATCGGCAGACGAGCACCCTACATGCTGCAAAATATGAAAGGAAAATAAATTTTTAGTAAAAACTTCATTTCAAAGACAAATTAGATTGTTTTGTTTTTTCATTATTGTATGCTCCTACCTTGCAGACCGGCACTATGCTGATGATATCAGACTTCGTGAATGGAGCCGAGCTTTCCAAATCATAGTCTCTGGGGATCAACTCTAATCCAACCTAAAAAAGGAGGAAATCAATTTTTTTTTAAAAAAAGTGCTTTCAAGTCATAAGCAAATATTTTTATGAAACTATATTGACCAGTAAGTACCTTGTGACAAAGTCCCCTGAGAATCAACAACTTTCTCAAGTAGTGAAGTTCATCCTGCAGTCTCCAACCAAACCTTTTCTCCAGAGTTGCCCGTAACCATTGCAATTTGAGAATTTGATTGCTTTGGTTGTTTTTGACATTACACGGCCCAAGCAAGAAATTTAAGGTTGCAGCTATAGCAGTGGGCATGTTATCCATGCTCCCAACAGAAGCAATAACAGCTCGTACTACATGCTTGAAAGCTCGTGTAATCATTTCATGAATACAAAGAGACTGTATATGAGGGAGCTTATCTGCAAGTTCCACCTGTTTCAAGCAATTACATTAATTTTAGCTCAAAACAAAATAGGAAAATCAAAGCCGTGCACGTACACAAACAGACAGAGAGAGAGAATCAGATTATTCACTCACCACAAGACCTAAAGAGCGCATCTGTAAGCCTCTAAGATGCATAAAGTCAGTCAGAGTACGACCATCAACTGGAGAAAGTTCAAGTGATGCAAAGTCTGTGACATGGAATAAAAAAAGAAAAACAAAGAATAAAAGGGAAGGTTGGGGCCAAAATCACAGTGACATCAATAGTGCATTAGTCGAGCACACCCTCTCCAAATTGAATAATTGACGGGTTGTTTGCCACCAGTGCCTGCCACAATTAATTTCAGCTAAGTGCCACAAAAAAATAAAAGGAATTTAGTTGGAATGGGTATGCTTGTAAGAAAATTTTATTAACTAATTGGAATATTGTTGACATAATTAATTTCAGTTTAAGTGCCCAAAAAAAAAAAGGATTTTAGCGGCCGTGGGTACGCAAGACAAATTTTATTAACTAATTATATTGTTGTATGGGCATTAAGTAAAAAGCTACAAGGATATGAAACACTTTCACACACCGATATCTTCTTCTTGTTCTGCAATGTGAAAATCCCTAGTCTGCAACAAAAGGTTAGTATTAAGAAACAAATAAAGAAAATAAAACATAGTTAGTTACAATTGAACATAATTAATTCCTTATTTCCATTTTTCTGCCTCATCCTTTAATTTAATTTGATTGGGTAGGAAATAAAGAAAACCGATTGAAAGAGATGTTTGCAATATTTATAGATCATTTGCAAACAGAAACATGCAATTATCAAATCAATTTAGACTACTAATCTATTATAAAGAAATATACATTGGAAGCTAATTATAACAAAATTGAGAGTAAATTATTTTAAGTACTTACCATGAAATAAAGGAATGGAAAGAGAGATGAAATTGTCAGAGCTGCAGAGATGAAACAAACAGAACCGGCAGAATATAAGAGGTCAACATATATATAGCAATTAATTAATTGTTATTGTAGTATGACATAGGAAATGTCTAAATTTAAAACAACAACAACAACAACAACAACAATAATAATAACAATAATACTTTGCAATTACTCATAATTTATAGGACAGTGCATTTAATTCTTAAAAACCCAGTTAAACTTTCTCTCACGCACACACACAAAGAAAAAAAAAAGATGAGAATTAAATAATATTACAGCTAGCGAGAACAATAAGCCAGACAGTGAGAACTTGTTTGATGGGAAGGCCTCTTTGAATTTCTTTCTGCTGGTCCACTTTACATCCTGGGCACCCCTCAATGTACACATCTTTCTGCACCAGCAAGCTCTCCGTATACTCTGCCATATTAATTTATCTTTTCTTGTTCTCTCTTTTTTTTATTCAAAATGTGATGCGGAGCCCCGGCCCCTATATACACATGCCAGCTAGCTATGCATGAGAAATCATACTGATTGGTACGCCAATCAGAAGAAGAAGTTGGAATTCTCCATCCCCAGTAAGACGTCATTGTTTACGTCATAAATACGAGGCCGTTTATAACCTTGAGTTTAAGCTATGGTTGAATTTAATAAAATAATTAAGAATGAACTAGGATGTTTTTTTAAAGTACACACAGCGATACTAATTGTATAGACATTGCTGTCTACTTATTATATAAAGTGGTAATTAATCATTTAAGATTAATACTGTGAGTTTTTAATTATATAAACTTGTAGTATTTCTTGTCGCCACAAACGACGACTTGTTTATGTTTCGCTAAAATGTCGCTATAGACACTAAATAGGAGAGTTGTGCCGGTCACACGTTGGGAATTAGCTCCATCTCTTAGATGAACCAATCCACCTGTTTATTAGAGTTAGAGTCATTAACATAATGACCAAAATATAAGTTTTTTACTATAGATAAAAATAGAAATCTTTATAATGTTTCATTAGCTAGATAGAAACATATAACAAACCTGGAGATATGTAAACGAGATGATCAGGGCTATCGGGAAGGACCGAACAGATATAACTGTCGGCTTGTTGCTTGAAACTGTGCAAATCCTTTTTACCCTCCATGTAGAACTACATATTTTTACCCTCCTGTACCCCCCTTGTCCGATTATGTTACCTTCGCTGAAATTTCCTGTTGCTAGCTGCATTTCACGAAAGGAAAACCTTTTGATTTGTCCAAATGAAATATCGCGCTCATCTTCGCCTATGTGAAAGCATGACGAACCTTATTTTAGAGAGAAGATGGATAGTATTTAACAAAATATCCAAATTGAATTCATGTAGTTTCTTTGAAGAGGAATCACAATAGTGTTTAAAAAGTTATATATATAATGTCACAAAAGACGTAACAATAGAAACTGGACTGAAAAATAAAATAAAATAAAATTACCAGCCACGTCAACAAATACATCTTGCTTGAGTCTATGCACCCAATGGAATCTGTATACAAAGGTAGCCCCGAGTAATAGAAGGGAGAATGCACCAATGCTTGCTACAGTGACAAGAACCTGAACTCTAGATTTTCTTTTAAAAACTGCATGGATATGAACAACTACTGTGAGGTGTCTATTCCAGAAGCCAAATCAGGGACCTATACTTTCAAGGAATAAAAATAAGTCAACCTGGAATAGTGGAACTCGAAACACAAGGCTGTCTGAGGTTGTTGCCGCATATAAGATTAGTGGCCGTAAAGCTGATATATGCAATACAAAAACAAAAAGGAATGAAGTTTTTCATTACATCTTGGTGGATATGAGTTTTTTTAAGCCGACAACACTGTTATTATGCACTAGATTTTCTTGTAGTTACATAAAAAAAATGTAGAGCTCTGATATGTAGAATATACCAATTAGCAAATGTCTCTAACGATGTGTGCGGTGGCTGTGCATAGGATTTAGTCGGAACGAGTGCCGTCGGGGCTATTGAGGTTGTCGGATCAGAAATCGGGCCTTGAACAGGTGCTGCGGGCTCCATATGGTCAGCGGAGCACTCACAGGGGGTCGACGAAATTGGGGATTTTCCAGCAACCATAGCAGCGGCCATTTCTTTCTCATCGAAAGAAAATTGAACAGGGACAAGAGATTTTCGCTGGCCAAATTCAGGAAAGGAGAAACATTGGTACCTTCAATTGGTTCATTTCAAGTGTCCAATTCATGAAGAAATGCGATAATCTCCCTTCTTCAAGAAAAAAGGGATCGTGGATGCCAATTTTTGAATCGCCAGAAACTGGAGCAGGTGACATGAAATTGGTACCAGGCAGAGAAGCCACGCCATAAGAAGGATCTGGTGGTTTCGCCGATTTTTGCCAAGAGGGGATCGAGAGCAGAGATTCGGAAATTTCTTAAAAATTGGGGGCTGACGCGAGGTAATTGGTACCGAGAGTGTTGGAATTTACATCCCCACCATATGAAGGTGCTGGTGGTGGGTTCAATTTAGCCGGAATAACGTCGGTGGAGGAGCACACGAACGCAAGAGTTTGGGAGATGGGGTTCGAAAAATTTGGCAGAATGGTTTCGTAATCCCAACATAAAAATTAAAATTAATTACAAACTAGAATGAGTATATATACATCACGGTATTTTAACATTTTTTTTAATATAATTTCTCACGTCCGTTTTATGAAAAAACGACGTGAACTATGTAATCAAATCACGTCAGTTTTAACTGAACCTACGTGGAATATTATTTATCACGTCGGTTTATTTAAAAGCCGACGCGAAAAACTTTTACGTCTGTTTTCAAATAACCGACGTTAATTTACAGACGTGAAATCACTATTTTGTAGTTGTGAAATGAAAGTATCATAGATAATTCATTAAAATATCATATATATAAATTATTTTTTTTACATTTATGACTTTTATACTTAGATAATTAAGAGTATCACAAAAGTTGATCACGTATCACAAAAAATAACTCATTAAAATATAGTTAAAATATCACATATATCTATATCATACAATGTTTGTACATAAGAATTGTAATACTTTTACTGCACTTTGTCATACTTTTACATAACTATAATATGTAATACTATTACATAAAATTTTGATACTTTTAAATAAATTTGTGATACTTTTCCATAATTTGTAATACTCTATATAAAAAATATACTATAAAATATTTATATGTAAAGTTAAAGTACTTTTAACTCGAATTATGATATTTTTATAGTAAATTGTGATACTTTTCTATAAGGTGTGAAATTTTTATTTAAACCATAATAGGTAAGAAAATTATAATATGTAATGTTGTTACCTAAAATTGAGATACTTTTCACTTTAGTTATGATATCTTTACTACAATTTGACTTTTATATAACATTTCTCAAAATTGTGATATTATTAGTTAAATTTGCGATATTTTTCCTAATGTAGGATCAGATGAAGGAATCATGAGGCAATCTGCCCCAATGAAAATATTGTCATGGCCATACCTTCGGAGGTGGGGAAAAAGGGCGAAAGGATGGCTAAGAACCCTAAATTGGAGGAGGAGGAAATGATAGGTAAAAATGCGATCTTTGGGATTAAACGGGGAAAGTCAAACCGAGAAGAGAGGAGCGGGCCAAGGAGGAGGACCCGGTTCTGGAGACGGGTCTGGATTGATTAACAAGTATTTGTGGTTATTTTTAGTAGTATTTTAGTTTACTTTTATTTGTGTTTTTAGTATAAGTTGGACAATTTATGCTTATTTTCGTATTTTCGTACTTCCAACTTGTTTTACCATAATTTGAGCTAAATTGATGCAAATAAGTGATTATTTGTGGTTTCTCACTTTATAGATAAGTAACCGTAAGAGTTCAGCGCATTAAAGATGAATTATGATGATCGAGATTCAAAGATCGAGCTTTCCGGTGAAGAAGTAGCAAGAATTGAAGCTGACAGACTTTCTAGAAGGGTTATTCTGCTATAACCGATGTCGATTGAGAGCTAACGGTTACTTAGCGGTCACTCCAACCGTTAGCTGTAACAGCTAACCTTAACGGTTACTAAGAACCGATACTGACGGTTAAAATGCTGAATTCAGAGCTAACGGTAACTTTCCAGAACGGTTTCCTTACAACCGTTGTCGTCGTCCAGAAATGCAAAAAAAATATACACCTAACAGTTGCACCAACCGTTAGCGGGGCCCAAAAGCCCAGAAACAGATTTTCCAACCCAGTTCGCAGAAAAAATCCTATAAATACCATCTTTAATTCGTGTGTGCGAGGCTTGTAACCCTAAATACTTACCATAAACATAATCCTAGGGTTTGAGGACGAATTAAAACACCAAAAGCGCAGAGATCGATGGGGGAAATTGAAGATTCGACGAAGACGTGTTCCGGAGCCCGTTCAACACCGTTCATCCGTTTTCGTCCGTTTCACAGCGTTTCTCTTTGGAATAGCCGAAGAACATTCAGTTTCCAGTAGCTATAGCAAGTAATCTGAACCTCTTAATTAGTTTTCTTAGTTTCGATAATTAGTTTTCAAGTTTCGAATAATAATTAGTTTATGTTCGTGTTTCGTTTGAATTCGTTGAACATTTTTAGATATTAATCTAAGTTTATTTTCAGTTTTTCATGCTTTATGTTGGATGTGTGATGCTTTGTTTCGTTGAAATTCATTCATGCATGCAAGATATAGTTTGGTTTAGTTTCAGATTTTGTTAACTGTTACAGTTAAAGGTTACAGCAACCCTTAGCAGCAACCCTTAGCAGTAACCCTTAGCAGCAACCCTTAGCAGTAACCTTTAGCAGCAACCCTTAGCACTAACGGTTAGCAGCAACCCTTAGCAGTAACCTTTAGCAGCAACCCTTAGCAGTAACCTTTAACACTAATGGTTAGCAGCAACCCTTAGCAGAAAATTATTTCTTAGATCCTTTTAATTATTAATTAGTTAATTAATCTAGTTTAGTTAATTTAGTTGATAATCTAGTTCAAGATAATTAGTTTAATTAAATTTAGCCATAATATAGCTTAGTTCATAATGTTCAATTCAAACTCTTCGAAACCCCCCCCAAATTGTATGTATAATTTATTTGCTTGAGAATTGAAGAGAAATATCCAATAAAACCGAATAGTTGTCCTCGAGAGAATCGAATCGAGTCAAACTCACCATCCTACAAGTTCCTCGTACTCTTGCGAGCAAACTTACATGCTTTATTAAATATTTTAAAAAGGGATGCATAAAAGTTTGGTTCAAAATTTTGGCGCCGTTGCCGGGGACAACGAGTAGGAATTAAGGATATTTTTCTGTTTATTTTCTTTACTATTTTGCTTTTATTTTTGCACTTGGTTTTGGGATTTCTGCCATTTGGTACGTTGACGTGTTGTTAAGTTTATGCAAGGTAGACGATCTCTTCGACACGATCTTGCACCATTCATTGACAACATCCATCGTTCAAATTCACCGAGACCAAGACCCACTTTTTCTGAGAACGTTTCTTCTACACCAACCGACTTTGTTTGCGACCAAGTTCCCAACACGATGTTAAGAGCACAGTCGATTCGAAGAAATGATTCCCCACCAAGATCACCTCCACGCCTAATTCGAAATGGGTATGGGAGTGAACCAATCGTTTTGCAAGGACAACCACTACCACGAGATTTTTGGGCTAATTATCAGCAAAACGGGGAGAATGCAAGACAAGACGCGGGACAAAATGAAGGAATGAACCAGCAGCACAACGTGATCAATCACCAACCTAACATGGCGAATATAAGGCACAACGAAGAGATGAACAACAATGATATTCGCCAACACAACATCGAGAACGCGGCATTTAGGGATGGAGAGTTTCTGCAGCATAACGCGTATGCTAACAATCAAAGGCACGTGAACGGGTGGTTGGCAAATCAAGATCATGGTTACGAACAAAACAATTTCGGGAGGAGATATGAGCACGAGAATAATTATGCTTACGAGAGAGTTAATGACCGAGAACCAAGGGGAGATCATGCACCGAGACAGCGCGATTTAGCACGTCCAAAGGTTGTACCTTTTAGGTCCGCCATTGTTCTTGGACCTACCGCAAGGACAGTGGAGATTAAACCGCATCAACTCAACCTACTCCCGACTTTTCACGGAAATGCCCATGAGGACCCCTTGGCATTTTTAAACTACTTTGTTGATGAAGTTGGACGATTCGTAGTACATAGCCTTCACCAAGAAGAGGTTCAAATGATTTGTTTCTCGTACAGCATGAAGGACAAGGCAAAGTCATGGTTACTATCCCTAGAGCCTGGTTCGCTGACTGACTGGGATATGATCAGCGAGAAATTCTTAAATCAATACTATTCGGCCCAAACTACGGGACATCTTCGGAGGCAAATTGCTACCTTTGAACAGTTGGATGGAGAACTTTTTCATGAAACGTGGGAGCGTTACAAGACGCTTTTGAAAGCTTGCCCCCACCACAACTATTCTCCGAAGATGACTAACCAATTTTTCTTCGATGGTTTATTGGACCATGGGAAAMGARAAGTAGAGATAGCAGCAGGAGGAGACTTTGGAGACTTGACAGCSATCGAGGCGAGGCGAGTATTGGAAAAGCAAAGTGAGAAATCTCGACAAACCAACTCTCGRCCTCGTAAAATGAAGGTTCACGAGATCTCCATTCCCGATCCTTATTTAGATGACRRCAAGTTAGTCAAGGCAAAATGCGAGGAGATATTTGACGAGAAATTAGCTGCTTRGAAAGCCGAGCGAGCTAGTAAGGCCGCTGCACAAAAGATGGMTGTAACTTGTAACCAGTGTGGATCYCCCCAGCATTCAGCGGACGTGTGTCCAAACAACATTGAGCAACATGAGGATATTAATGCGATCCAAAATTATTCGAATCAAAAGAAGTACACGCCGAAACGTGATAATCCTCTTTTCAAGTGGGGCCCAGGAAACCCAAATCATATGCCACCTGATCCGCAATATCCTCCACCACAATATGCTCAAGCACCATTGCCACCTCCACAAAATAATACGCAAGGGCAGGTGCCTACAACATTTCAGTCAATGGATCAGCTATTGGTTTGGCAGCAGAATCAAGTGACCGAGACTCTTAAAAATCGAGATGGACTCGTTGTGGTTAAAAATGAAATAAATGACATGAAGAGGGCTATATCTGAGAACACAGCTGGGCAGAGGAAACTTGAAGTAGCAATAAGCCAATTATCAACTCACTTAGCCAAACTCTCAGACGAAAGGGGTAAACTTCCAAGCAGAACAAGCATCGGCAGTTCATGTCCTTCGCAGTGGAAAGAAGATTGATAACGGCATAGTGGACCACGAAGATGAAGTCGAGGATAAAACACCAAATCTTGGCAAGGGAGATGATTCTAAACCAGTAGATCAGTTGCATAAATCATCTAATCGATATGTTCCTAGATCCATGCAAGGGGCTACTCCAAATAAGTCACGCGGCAATGACGACATTCTTAAACAATCACCACCGAAACAATTAGTATCTATATTTTCAAAATTATCTGTGTAGCAACGCACGACTCATTGCTTGAACTTATTTTCTTTCTAGTTACACTTTGAATTAACGTCTGATCGAGGACGAACAAACAAATAAAGCGTGGGGTAGTTGATTGACAAGTATTTTTGGTTATTTTTAGTAGTATTTTAGTTTACTTTTATTTGTATTTTTGGTATAAGTTGGACAATTTATGCTTATTTTCGTATTTTTGTACTTCCAACTTGTTTTAACATAATTTGAGCTAAATTGATGCAAATAAGTGATTATTTGTGGTTTATCACTTTATATCTAAGTAACCGAAAGATTTCAGTGCATTAGAGATGAATTATGATGATCGAGACTCAAAGATCGAGCTTTCCGGTGAAGAAGTAGCAAGAATTGAAGCTGACAGACTTTCTAGAAGGGTTATTCTGCTGTAACCGATGTCGATTGAGAGCTAACGGTTACTTAGCGGTCACTCCAACCGTTAGCTGTAACAGATAACCTTAACGGTTACTGAGAACCGATACTAACGGTTAAAATGCTGACTTCAGAGCTAACGGTAACTTTCCAGAACGGTTTCCTTACAACCGTTGTCGTCGGCCATAAATGCAAAAGAAAATATACACCTAACGATTGCACCAACCGTTAGCGGGGCCCAAAAGCCCAGAAACAGATTTTTCAGCCCAGTTCGCGGAAAAAATCCTATAAATACCATCTTTAATCCGTGTGTGCGAGGCTTGTAACCCTAAATACTTACCATAAACATAATCCTAGGGTTTGGGGACGGATTAAAACATCAAAAACGCAGAGATCGACAAGGGAAATTGAAGATTCGACGAAGAAGAGTTCCGGAGCCCGTTCGACGCCGTTCATCCGTTTTCGTCCATTTCGCAGCGTTTCTCTTCGGAATAGCCGAAGAACATTCAGTTTCCAGTAGTTATAGCAAGTAATCTGAACCTCTTAATTAGTCTTCTTAGTTTCGATAATTAGTTTTCAAGTTTCGAATAATAATTAGTTTATGTTCGTGTTTCGTTTGAATTCGTTGAACATTTTTAGATATTAATCTAAGTTTATTTTCAGTTTTTCATGCTTTATGTTGGATGTGTGATGCTTTGTTTCGTTGAAATTCATTCATGCATGCAAGATATAGTTTGGTTTAGTTTCAGATTTTGTTAACCGTTACAGTTAAAGGTTACAGCAACCCTTAGCAGCAACCCTTAGCAGTAACCCTTAGCAGTAACCTTTAGCAGCAACCCTTAGCACTAACGGTTAGTAGCAACCCTTAGCAGTAACCTTTAGCAGCAGCCCTTAGCAGCAACCCTTAGCAGTAACCTTTAGCAGCAACCCTTAGCACTAACGGTTAGCAGCAACCCTTAGCACTAACGGTTAGCAGCAACCCTTAGCAGTAACCCTTAGCACTAACGGTTAGCAGCAACCCTTAGCAGTAACCTTTAGCAACAACCCTTTGCAGCAACCCTTACCAGTAACCTTTAGCAGCAACCCTTAGCAGAAAATTATTTCTTAGATCCTTTTAATTATTAATTAGTTAATTAATCTAGTTTAGTTAATTTATTTGATAATCTAGTTCAAGATAATTAGTTTAATTAAATTTAGCCTTAATATAGCTTAGTTCATAATGTTCAATTCAAACTCTTCGAAAACCCCCCCAAACTGTATGTATAATTTATTTGCTTGAGAATTGAAGAGAAATATCCAATAAAACCGAATAGTTGTCCTCGAGAGAATCGACTCGAGTCAAACTCACCATCCTACAAGTTCCTCGTACTCTTGCGAGCAAACTTACATGCTTTATTAAATATTTTAAAAAGGGATGCATAAAAGTTTGAATCATGGATCAGATGATGGGCCAAGTGATATTTAATGTGTAGGAACAGGCCACCAATTCTAATGGGCCGAAAAAATTGGAATTTGTCAAGCCCATGAAATAATCCTTTTGTTTGAATAGGACCAGTAATAGATATTTAGTAGGCATTTTGGTAATTTCAATTAAGTGGTCCAGCCACATGGTGTTATATGTATCGGCAATAGTACTGAAAAGGAATCATACAGTTACAACATTTTGCATGCTCTCTCAATTTCTCTCTCTATTCCTCTCCCTATCAATATTCTTCAGCTTCTTCCCTAAGTCTCCATACAAATTCTCCACTTTAGTTCTCAAATTTAATTCCTAATAAATACAGAAAATTACTAAATTGTGTAGATCCTAACAAATGGATATCAAAGCGAAAGGTCATTGGTTGGAGGCCCGTAGGTCTGATTCGATAATCTTATAGTCAATTGTATAGAAGAACCAAACCACCAAAACCACAAATAATTCTCCAGAAATGATGCGCCCTTTAACAATGGCACCTCACGCATCTCCATGTGGACCTCCCCTTAATAACACTCACCTTTTGTTGTTTCAAAAATGAACTATGTTTAGCCATATTTTTCATCCACCTGCCCGCTACACGTTCACCCACGTCATATCACATTTACACAATAAAACACAGATACACATCACGCACAAACCATGGGTGCATCACATGAAACAACTCCGATAGAAATTTGGCCGCCACAAGATAGAAAGATGAAACAGAAAAAAATGGTTGCGATCGACCAACCGCCTCAAAGAAAACCCACTCATCTTGACGTCTGCCTCAATGATGTTGTCGCTACTTGCTCACTCGCCAACATTTCCCTCTAGAACGCAGACAAATGGAAACACCCTCCAGGAAGCCCTCCTCCGCCGCAGCACGATGATTATTTGAACACTAGAGACTCTTAAAATCGAACTCCGATTTGAATTGGCCCCTTTCGATCAGCCCATCCCATTTTCGACCAACCCTTGGCACCCAACCCAACCCCCACCAAGCTACAGACAGAAACACACGACAATGAGCACTTTAGATGCCGATATGAGCGCATACAAAGCCCCGCGCCACTCCATCCCTTTCCTCCAAACCTTATATTCGAGCCTCTAACTCCAGATAAGCTGAACCATTAGCTCCATAGTCGTCGGCCACAAGGTTCTCTCTATCACTAGACTCTCTCAACCAATATTTTAAAACTGGATCGGACATCAAGCCGGATCAATAACTGGTTCACTGGGTCACTGGTCCGACCGGTTGAACCGTTTTTTAAAACCGATCATCAAACCAGACTCCTATATATATATATATATATATATATATATATATATATATATATATATATATATATATATAGCAACAATATTAATATCATATATACCACGTACAATTTTGTTATCCAACACATCCATTCAAAATTAATCTCATTTTGTATGAATTTATTATGATAACAAAAATTTAGGATTATTTAAAACAATCTTGAAATAAAAAGTTTGCAAATAATGAATCTTGGTCATTTAAAATTCAAAATCATTTAAAATTTCAGGATCAATTAAAACAATCTTGATACTAAGTTGATCTTTGGAATAATTGGAGCTACCTATTTTTATTTTGTTTTATTAAAAAAAAGAAAAAAAAAAGATTAGAACTGATTTTTTATCAGTTCTTGCCAGGTGGCACTGGGTCATTAGCCACCCAAACTTAGTAAAAAAACGGACCGGGCTCGGGACCGATTTCCGGTTAACCTGGTCAGACCGGTTTTTGGTTAACCCTGATCGGACCGGTCCGGTCCAGTCCGGTCTGATTTTCAAAACACTGCTCTCAACAAGGTTATTAAGTGCCTCAAGATGAATCAGAAGGGTCATGAGAATAATTCTCCAGAACAAAACAAATATTTGGGATTTAGTCGACGATTACTTCGAAAACAACCTTTTCACCATGGATTTATGCGCTTCCTCAACGTAGACAACCAAATGTTGTTCACTTAAACCTTTACACAATCAGCAACATAACTCGAGTTAAACCCCTAATTCATCACACTGTTCAAAATCTAAATTTAAACCCCCGCTGAAGAATTGAAGAAGAATCATCCTTTTTTTTTTTTGCTTCCATCGAGATTGATCCACGTTGATAGCTCGGTCCACTACGATGTGGCCACCCTCAAGAAAACTGATTTATTCCTTTCTCAAACTGTCCACATAAACACGAATTCAAACTGAATCTAAGTCGCCTGCTCAAGATCGCCTCTCCAAAAAAATCTCTACCGCGATCGACCACCGGGAAAATCGCCCGATTCCATTTAGTCGTCCACCTCAACGATGTATGTGTTGCTCGCTCACTCTTCGCTAGAGAAGACATCTCCCTCCAGAACACGGGCAAATAGCAACCCCTTCCACGAAGCTCACCTCCGCCGCAGCCCAATGATCGTCTAGAACACTAGACTCTCAAAATTCAATTTTTAGCTTGATTTTTGTCTGTCAAAGTTTAATGATGGAAAATTGCAAGCCAAAAACAGAAATTGGGGAAATTGAAAGCATGGAGAAGAGTTTCGAACGTGATATTTGTTTGTCACACTTGCTTCTATTTTGATTTGCTCTGTGGCGGCAACGACGCCGATGACCGTGCCGCTAGGGTCAACGGGGAGATGGTTGAACAAGTTGGGGAAGAAATGAATTGCCGAGATAGAGAGAGAGATGCAGCATGTTGTTCTTTTCGTCATTCTTTTTATAATTATGATTATTATTATGGGCAAGCAGACTTATAGAATAAGAAAACTCTACGGTGCCTTTAATAGCACCATACCCCTCACCCCATACATTTACAACCATAGATCTCATAATCTAAAAAACCTAAAATTGATCTAATGATTGTAAATGCACCCCCACTAAGTGGGGAATGGTGCCGTGAAGGCACTGTAGAAGTCCCATATAGTATGAGGTCGATTTTCTTATGCATGCGCATTTAATACCTTGAAATATGTTAGGATATTTCGATTTTGAGATTTTGAACAAGCAGTAAACTTTAATGGCTAGAGAGAGCATGAATTCAAATTTCAACTCAATTTCAACTCTAAAGGGTAATATTGACAAAGTACATATTCCTTTTGTTAATATTGAAACAAAATTGCAAAATAACCCCAATAAATTAGGGTGTTGGCAACTTAATATCACTAAATATGCTTGGTGACAAATTTATCCAATAACTTAAATAAAGATAGTAATTTAACACCAATTTCGCCGGAAAAAAAAAAAAAAAAAAAAACCTCGCCAGATTCTTTCAATTTCCGACGATAAATGTTGACTTTGACCAATTTTGACAAATTCAATGCTGATGTGGCACAAAAAAAATTTTATTTAAAATTAGAAATTTATTTTAAAAATCTAACATTATTTAAAATATAATATTTACAAAAGAAAAAATATATTATAAAATCTAAAAAAATTAAATATGCCAAAAAAGTATTATTAATTATAAATTAAAATAAAATTTAAAAATTATTTTTTAAATATTTATAAAATCAAAACAAAATATGGAATATTATCTACAAGAGAATCTGAAAATATTTTTATATTTTAAAATGTTTTTAATATTTATAATAATTTTAAGAATTATAAAATAATTTTCTTGATTTATCTTAAAACGTTTTCTTTCATATGAAAATCATTTCTTCTATAATTTAAATATTTTCTAGGTTTTTTTAATTCTGAATTTTAATATAATAATATACATATTAAAAAACATGTTCTTAATAAATATTTTTCATATTTATTACTGGTTGTTTTTAGACGTGTTGATCGGTTGGCGGTTAACCGCCTAACCGCCGGTTTCAACCGCGTTGACCGGTTACGGTTAACCGTTGACCGGCAGTCACGGTTAAAACCGTAACTAGGGGGTGTAAGTGAGCCGAGCCGGCTCGTGAGTTATTCGGGATCGACTCGAGAAAAGTTCGAAATCGACTCGAGGTTGATCGAGCCGAGCTCAAGCTCGAGCTACTCGGTTATGTATCGAGCTCGAACTCGAGCTCAGTAATACTTAACGAATAGGCTCGCGAGCCTAATCGAGCTTTACTAGATTTACCATTTTATCCTTATTATACTCACTTATTTACATATATACCCTAAATATATACTAAAAATTAATATTAAGTATTTTATTTTATACTTTTTAGTTTTGTTTTTATTATATTTATGTAAATCGAGCCGAGCCGAGCTCGAGCTTGTCGAGTTTTCAAACGAGCCGAACTCGAGCTTGAGAAAATTGAGCTCGTTCGAGCTCGAGCCGAGCTCGAACTTCGAGTTTTATAGTCGAGATCGAGCTCGAGTCTGAAAGTGTTCGGTTCGGCTCGATTACACCCCTAACCGTAACCGTCAACCGATTCCCGACGGTTAGGTTACGGTTAACCAAAAAGTTAACCTTAACCGCCGCGGTTAACCGGTTATTTTTTTAAAATAAACACAGACCAGTCGATCGACTAGTCATTAGTCGATCGACTGGTCATTAGTCGATCGACTGGTGTGTAGTCGATCGACTGATCTGTGGTGGTTAACCGGGTTTTTTAAAAAAACACAGACCAGTCGATCGACGGGTCATTAGTCGATCGACTGGTGTGTAGTCGATCGACTGATCTGTGAATTAGCCGTTGAAAATCAACGGCTGATATCAACTAGTCGTTGATAATCGACGGCTCAAATTCAAAAGAAAATAGCCGTTGGGCGGTTAACCGGTTTAACCGCCGGTTGAGGCCGGTTTTTTATTTTTATTTTATTTTTTGCAAATTTCAACACCTATAAATACCCCACTCTCCAACACCAATCCTCACACCAATTCATCTACTATTCTTCTTCTTCTCTTATATTTTCAAGCTTAAAGAAGTAAAGTTTCTAATTTGTGCAAGAAATAATATTATCAATAATATTCTTATTATTCATTCCTAATCTCGTTTTACTTAATTCTCTTTTATAATATCACTATGGCAAGCTCTTCCCTTGATGTCAATACCAACACTCCAACTTCTTCTCGTCGAGGTCGAGGTCGAGGATCTCGACGAGAATCTTCGGTCGTCGTTGGAGATTACGTTTCCGATGAGATGACGGCTGAAGAAGTTGAGAACCTATATAATCAAATCAACTTCGACTCGCAACAAATCAGTTTTGAAGAGGAATTACCGAGCTCAGATGAAGAAGAAGCGGCTGTCAATTTGGATGAAGATGAGGAGGAAGCGACGGGTGATATGTCGCCGCCTCAATCGAAACCGAGGGAATTACTTTCCCCCATCTTCCGATTGCATTTTACAAAAAAGACGATCAACGGAGAACCTCGAGCGCAATGCAATTATTGCAATTCTCATTACGCCTTTGGTTCTAAAAATAATAAAGGCTACGGGTCGCTCAAATACCACATAGAGAAGAAGCATCCCGACAAAGAGTTTCCATTATGAGTCTTCCTTTTAATCATGCGCATAGTAGTCATTATGAAGAGTATACTAGGGGTGCATTTAATCCATCTAGCACTAGGATTTCACGAAATAAATTAACTCGCGATATTGAGAAAATGGCCGGTGAGTATAAATTGAATTTGATTTCAATATTTGATAGTTTGCCTCATAGTGTCTCTATATGTTCGGATATTTGGTCGGATCATTTTAAAAATCATAATTATATGGGAATTACTTGCCATTGGATTGATAATTCTTGGACTTTGCAAAAACATTTAATTGCATATAGAAAGTTCGATAGCCAGCATACGGCGGTGAATATTTCGAAAAAAATCTCCACTGTTTTGTCCGAGTATCATTTAACTAACAAAATTTTTTCAATTTCATTTGATAATGCCGCCGCCAATACGACTAGTATAGAATTGTTAAAAATTACTTGTCCACCCGCTATTGGCGGCAAATTTTTTCATGTTAGATGCGTTTGTCATATTTTGAATTTATGTGTTCAAGATGGTTTAACTCTTTTTAAAACTAAGAGTCAACCGATTAGGAGTGCTATGCCTTATCTACGAAACCACGATTCGCTTCAAAAAAAATGGCGAAGATTTTGCAAGACCAATCAATTGCATCCAAAAAGAATTTCATTAGATATGCCAAATTGTTGGAACTCTACTTATAAATTACTTAATGATACATTTGAATATAGAGATGCATTGTGTACATTTTTTAATAATGAAGATGTCGATTTCGCTTTGTTTCCGAATATGTGGGATGATTGTTATAATATGATATCCCTTTTAAAAACTTTTAATGATGTCACCGTGGCTTTATCCGGTGTTTATTATCCTACCTCCTCAATACTTGTTGATCATTGTATTCAAATAGTACTTGTTTGTAGTGCTTTACTCGGTAACCCGGAATTAG
>BMAC01000149.1:568615-584932 GCA_014905375.1 Phtheirospermum japonicum | reverse complement strand
TTAACCATAACCTTAACCGGTTCTCAGCCGGTTAGGTTACGGTTAACCAAAAACTGGTTAAGTTAACCGACGGTTATTAACCGCCGGTTAATTAATCGGCCAGTTTTAATCGAAACAACACGTAGGGCTGTCAATTTTACCCGACGGGTCGGGTACCCGTCGGGTACCCGTTAATTCGGGTAGGGTAAAATGCTCAAAAATCGGGTAACGGGTCGGGTGAGGGTAGTACCCGCAAGCTACAGTTGCGGGTACGGGTAGGAAGATTGTACCCGTTACCCTACCCGATTACCCGATTAGTACATTAGCGGGTACCCTACCCGTACCCTACCGGTTTACCCGCATTATACCCTACACGTACCCTACCCGATACATATATTATAAATTTAAATATATAAATATAATAGTTAGTTTTATAAATTTATTATTTGTAGTACCACACTTACCTTATGTTGTATATCAACATAATTTATTTATATCTAATTCAAATATTATAAAATGTATATCTTGCTATCGTGTTTCATATTATGATAACATATTCATAATTTATGAAATATTATTTATTACATTTATACTATAATATTAATGATATAATATCAATATCAACGTATTTACTCTAATAAATTTTGAAATTACTTTAATTAATAATTAGAGTAAGAGAGCATTTACCTCACATTCACATAACTAGTTATACCTTATTTGAAATATTTTAGTATAATATATTGAAAATTATTGTTGTTTGAGATACTAATAATATTTTTGAATGACTCATTTTTAAAATAATTTAAGATTTTAATATTTGTTTTATTAAATAAATAAATAACTCAACCACTTATAGTAAACCAAATTAATTTATATTACTAAATTAGTATTGGTATTAAAAATAAAAAAATTATTTTAATTAAACAATAATTATATTCGGGTACTCGTTTACCCGACGGGTACCCGATTACCCGACGGGTAAATACCCGTACCCTACCCGATGAAAAATTTCGGGTACTAGGGTAGGGTACGGGTAGGGTAAATTCCTATCGGGTAGGGTACGGGTATGAGCGTACCCGCACTATACCCTACCCGTTTACACCCCTAACAACACGTCTAGTTGTTTTCACATACTTCAAATAATTCCAAGTTTTATAATATATTTACACACTTTTTTATTTATTTTTAAATAGTATTTTTAATATTTGAATAGTATTATTGGATTTAAAATACTTCCCTATATTTTGTTTTAAATTTATATTTTTGTACTAGTATTTTTTGGAAATTTAAGAATAATTTCAAATTTCATAATATACCATTCATCCTTTTGTTAAATTTTGTAATTTAAATAGTTTTTTATAACTTAAAACTAAATTTCTAATTTTCTAATAATTTTTTAATTTATTATTATTACTTTTTGACATATTTTTCGCCGAAAATTGAAATAATCGGCAAGTTTTCTTTTTTCCAGCAAAATTAGGGTTAAATTACTGTCTTTTTATAAGTTAATAGATAAATTTGCCAACAAATATATTTAATGGTTTAAATATCCACCAACCCTAAATTACTTTGATTATTTTGCAATTTTACCTATTAAAAAACACCACTATTTCTTCATCATTTTGATCATTATAGATTTATTTTAAAATAAAAACTCTACCCTCGAATCGGTGAGAGAATTCACCAGATTTACTAATTTTACATATTATTCATTTCCTTATTTTATTCCTCTCTTTCAAAAAAGGCACGCCGGAGATCCGATTAACTTGAAAACTCGACACTCATAAATTTAATAAAGACAATTGATAGTTGGACTATGACGGTGTGCGTAACCCTAATTCTAGTATTAATGTGTCAATTCAGGCTTTAAACACCGCCAAAAAGCTCAATATCAGGAGAGGCCAAGCATATATAGCAAATCATTAGCTTAATTTGCCATATTAATCAAGAAGCCAACTCCAACGCCAAAAATTAGGAAAATGATGAAACAGATCCTGCAATTCCGAATTTTAACACACACAAAAAAAAAGTTACCACCAGTAATAAATTTCAAAAAGAAATGAAGAAGATGAAAGAAAAAGCGGGTAAGCTCATATTCTATGGGTGTAAAAGAGTCTGTCAAGCTGTGGCAACAGCATTCAGTACGAGGAATTACTTTATAATCATCGCAAACCCAACTTCAATTTTCATCAATTCTAATCTAACATTTCAATATCGAATATATATAAATATACCTCCGTTGAAAATAAAACAAAATAGAAAACGAGATCCTTAAAGAGAGAAAAATAAACTGAGATGTGAAATTCATGAGTGGCCGAGTGCAGGTTTTATAGGGGAGAAAAGGGGGCGGAGAGGCAACCTTCAAAACCCTAGCTCCCTATTTTAACACTCCTCCATACTCGAGATCTAACAATTTAAAATAGGTATATCCACTTTCAAAGAAAAAAACTAAAAATAAATCAATATAGTGGAACTTATTAGAAACCCAAATAAAAGTAAATAAATATTCATATACTAGTTTAAAATCAACTGGCACAGTTCTTATGAACAATTATAATTTCTAAATTTAAAAATAAGAAACATTCAAAAAATATTATATTTTTATCCCGTGTCTTGTACAAATGGATAGTTACTATTTATTAATTATTATTTTTTATTATTAAATAATTTTTTATTTTGATATTTAAATTAAACTTATTAATAATTTTATATTTACATATTTAAATAAATTCAAATTTTATTACACGTTCAATCCGTGTCTAATTTATATTGATCAATTATTATTAAATATTTTATATTTTAATTTTTAAATTAAATTCAATAATAATTATTAGTAGTTACATACATAGAAAATTCAAAAGATGTCATATTCTCAACTCGTGTCGTATTGTATTGGTGTCTAATTAATATTAGTTATTTATTATTATATAAATTTATATTTTTATATTTAAATTGAACTCATTAATAATATTTATATTACACACTTAGATTATTGCAAATAATTCATAATTTAAATATATTATATTTTAAATCCTAAGAATACAAATATTTTAACTTTTATTCTAAATACAACTTATTTAATTATTAATAAATAATTATTTTTTTGTAATTAATATTATCTTACAAGTAATTTAGATTTTTTTTTCTAATTACATATGACTTCTTATATATTTATATTAGAAGAATTAAAAAAATTGAATTAGATAAAATATAAGCAAAGGAAAATATTAAATTAGTCAAAAGGAAAAGATTAAGTTAAAATGATATATAAGAAATTGGGTAGATATTAGAATTCTTATATTTAATAAGTTTTTAAACTTTCAAAATTCGCCGAGTAAGCATCAGAACCACCAAAAAATTATACGTCAGCCCGAAACTTCCTAAGCAGACACGTAGGACAGGAACCTTTTCGTTTAGTAGATAGGTGAAATTTGTGTATTTAATATTCGTTGTGGTTCTAGGCATTTTAGGAAAAATGGTTGCGAGCATTTTCAGTGCAATTATGTGTTGAGATGCACCTCAATTAATAGACATAACGAATTAAGAATACATTTTTAATGCACAATTAGTAGTATACACCCATGTGATGCACGAATGTATAAAATTGCATGAGTTGAATTAGGGTTAATTAATCGATTTTGGGTTTTATATGAAACTCCACTTGGGGCCTATTTAGATATATATTATTCATGGAACCTGACGCTATTCATGAAACCTGACGCCTGAACATCATGATGTGTGGAAGCATGTTTATGTTTCTTAGTCATAATAATCACACGGATAGTAAAATTACAAAATAGCTTATTGATTTGATGACAGTTATGCTCCATTTATTTGAGAGGTTATCAGTTGTCAATATTAGCTAGATTGTTTATTTGTTGACAATTACGTGACTATGGATTGTTCTCATCGCATAAGTTACTTTAAGAATGGGATTGCGTCTGTAATTATTTGTTGTAAAATCGATGGCATCTCCGAATTGTAAAACAGGTTGAAGATAAGGATTGGACTCCAATTCTTCTATAATTACAATTCCGAAATTGGGAATTATAAACTTCACTATGAGCTCTACCTACATGGACAAGATGAAGAATAATGTCTATAACGAAGATGAGTTTTTATATTGTTTATTTATTAATAATAAGGATTATAGGTTAATTAGATAATTATGGGCGCAAGTAAAGGTGACGACACTCGCATGATACTTATCAATTTATATTTATGATCATATACTGATGGATTTAGTGCAGGTCTACCTGTTTTGTTCGTATTAGTTTTAATCTTGAAGGATTAATTAATGTGCTCCTCAAAATCTAACTCGGGGATGATCGACTCAACTAAACGCAATGAGGTCATCAATATTTAAGATAAGTTCTATTTTATTTATATATTTGAGTAGTTCAAAATTATGGATGTGGATATATTATCCCCCCTCATTCTCTACCAATACTTTTATTACGTCGGCAATGGCTGACACATTTTACATCGGGGATATGGTATGAAATGTTTGAGTATGAATAAGTGTGACAGGTCGCACGTCCAAACATTCAGAGAGTGGTGATCTTTAAGTTTTGCTACCTGAAAATAAAGAGTTCGCGCGTTTGGATATTAAAGGGGAGGTAAGATTTTTCCTTTGGCATAAATATGAATACGTATCAGCTAGAACATGGGGGACTAGCTGATTTATATGGTTTGATATTGATTTATATGGTTTTTTATGGTTATGGGTTGACGCTTTCATTAGGTCGGCGATGGTTTATTGGTCCTAGATATGGTTTTATGGTTATGGACTGACACTTTCATTTTGACGCTTTTATTAGGTCGGTGATGGTTTTATGGTTATGGGTTGATGCTTTCATTAGGTCGACAATGGTTTTATGGTTATGGGCTGATACTTTCATTAGGTCGGCGATGGATTATGGATATGGTTTATATGGGCTGACGCTTCTATTAGGTCGGCGATGGTTGTATGGATTGATGGTTTATGTCTAAGTTTGTGAAGAACATGTTCGATTAACACGTTCTTTGCGACCTTTGATCATGTGACTGCGAATATGTCTGACTAGCATATTCCTTGCTTGGTTGGTTATGTGTCTAGGAGAATGTGTTTTATTAACATGTTCTCTGTTATTTTGATTAACATATTCTATGAATATGTTTGATTAACATATTCCTTGGGCTGTTTTATTAGGTGTCTATGTATTTATGTTTAATCGGTTTATTCTCTGATTATTTGATTATGTGTTGATGCGACCTGGTTGTTTTACCTTGTTCGCGTTATTTGGACATGGGGGACTGAGTGGTTTTCTCGGCTCTATGTTGTTGATATATGGTTTTACTTAGCAAAGTTTATCTAGACATGGGGGACTCGGTGGTTTTCTCGGCTATATGTTGTTGTTATATGGTTTTATCTGGTTTGAGTATGATATAGCTGTATTACTTTGCTCAATTTGTTTAAACTTGGGGGACATAGTAGTTTTCTCGGTCACTTATCTAATATAGTTCTGGTTTATTATGGTTCTACTTGATTGTATATGTGGTGATATATTTCGTCCACCTTATGGTAGGTCGGTGGGAAATTTGATAATATATGGGGTTGACCTTTGTGTAGGTCAACAGAGGTTTTTCGAGAGGTTTTATGATTATAATGCAATGCTTAAGTCAATGTGTTATGAGGCCAGTAATTCTTATGGTATTCTGACCTTATGAAATGGTTTATGGTATTATGGTTCTCATGGTTATGAGCGTGACATCAAATATCTAGGTCGGTATGGATGTAGGATTTTAGGTTTTTGTGAGGCGACCTCGCCTTTAGAAGGGGCAATCTTTTCTATAGGTGGGCGAGCTGTTTGTAGGAGTGGCGAGCTCTTATGAGATAAATAGTATTATAATAGCTTGGTATTGAGAGCTGAGCTTTATATTAACAAGATCTCGGGCCCTCGTAGGCTAATATGAATTATGGTATAGGGACCCGACGGACTAAAGGCATGGTATGGTTATGGTTATTATGGTAATTTAGCTAGAGTTCTAATATCTATGGTAACTTAGCATATAGAAGGAATTCTAATTCTAAATCGGTGGTTATTTATGGTATTGTGATCTTATATGAGGGCTCATGGTTAACAGGTTTATGGTTAAAGGCGATATTTAAGTAATACTTTAGGGTTATAATTTATAGTTAGGGTATGAAATGATTTTTTGGCCGACCTGTTTTAGGTCGAATAAATGGTTTATGGTTTGACTGACCTATTTTAGGTCAGATGAATGAAATCTTTATTTTCTATATATTCTACCTGATTTCATACCTTAATCAGCTAGAATTGGGGTACTATCTGATACGACGTCAAAAATCGACTTGATTATATATGGTACGAAAGTAATGAAAGAATCGTAGAAAATATATTTTTATGCTTCTCTATTTCTCGGCAGGTTGATAACATGATAATAATATATTTTTATGCTTGTTATGAAATTATAGAAAATAAGAATCGTAGTATGAGAATATTCTTTTATTATGAAAATTGGGTATAATTAGAAGATTTAATCCCCTCTTATGAAAGAATCCTATTGGTTGATGGATAAGTCTAAATAATATTATAAATAGGGGATTCAGGCCCTTATTTCATAATTTTAATTAACTTCAATTCTCATTTATCATAGAACTCACAATTTTATAAGTCTTTAGTCTTCAATTATCATGGATCATGGAGCTCTTTTTTATGGATTTATGGGGAAATAGAGAAGCGAGCTCTTAAACGAGACGGAAACCCTACGATAATACGGTCGAAAAGACCAGCGAGCGCCTCTTATCTATATAAAGAGGACACAAGCTTCATGTCTATTCTAAATTGATTTTATATCCTACGTTTTGAGATCTCGCATATCATTCTCAAACAATATCTGACTTAAGCATCGGAGGCTTACGCCGGGGCTATCCAGCTTGGGTTTTGTTTTGCAGGTTGATCAGGTTGCCAAGAGCTTTTTGGAGGGCTATCAGGTCGCCTGGCACATAATTAAGGTTAGCACTCTCTTTTCTTAGTGAACCAAACTTTTTGGTCGTATCAGGTATGTGAGATGATTGTAGTATGGGTTGTTACACGAAGGGGACAAGGGAAAATAATCATAGTTGGATTATAAGAATATGATTCGCTGGGAGCATATGAGTTATTAAATCTCGAATTGTGATATTCGATAGGGGGGACATAAGGCTCGAAACTTGGATCATATGAATAGAACATTCCCATGAACCGATCATAAACTTCCTCCCACATTTGCAAGGAGTTAGGTTCTAAATGCGTCAACCATGTTCTTGCTCGATCCTTTAACGTGTAGACGAAGAGACGCATCATCATTTGATCCTTCGTAAGGCCTTGAAGAGGGAAAGTTTGGGTGATGGCACCGTACTGGCAGATGAACTTAAACGGATCCTCGTTCGGGAGCCCAGGGAAAACTGGGAGTTGTTCGAAGTAGAAATCATCAAAACTGTACTCCCGCATCGTGGGGCTCAATAGAATGGCCGATCGAGGGGCATGAAGAGTGTATGGATTTCCATACAGTGGAGACATTCGATAATTGGACTTCCCTTCTATTTTTCTTTCAAGTCTCGGATCTTAAGGGATGTGGTGGAGGTCGTCGACGTACCTTGCACATAAAACACTCAACAACGAGATTAAACATACCAATAGGAGATAACAAAAACAAATAAAAAGAAAAATCATAAACAAACATGATACACAAACGAAACAAATAAAAACACAAACAAATGCACAAATACAAAAATACAACCTTTAACCTTCCCCGACAACGGTGCCACATTTTGAATCGAACTTTTTGCACTTACTTTTTATTTTAGAAAAATTCATCCGCAAGAGAACGAAGAGATTGTAAGTGGAAATCTTGACTCGAGTTGAATCTCTCAAGGAAGACTAATCCGAAGTAAATTTTGTGTTTGATTCACGGATGAGAAACCAATAAAAAAGCTATGTTAAACACGTGATCAAATTTTAGTTTTTAAATTTGTAATATCCAAGACGATGATTTAAATAATGAGAAATGAAGTCAAGAACTCTGAAAAGATTAATAAAATGGGGGTTTAGGCCTCTAGATTCGTCTCCATGATCAATTGACATTTGATCGAACACTAAATCTAAAACTTAGGGGTGTCAATCCTAAATTGTAAATTTAACACCCAACAATGCCAATTGATGGTTCTAAATTTATCTAGGTACTAGACCCATGAATTCTAACCTACAACCATCAAAAAATTCTCAAGAAACGCGATAACACAAACTTAACACAAGCATGAACATGATTAAAGAGACGAAAAGGTTGAAAGAAGACAACAATGAAAAGTGAGCTTTTAAGAACAACAAATATTATCATGTGAATTTCTAATAATTTTATAACCTAAAACCATGAGAAATGCAAGAAAACCCTAAAACAAGAACATCACAAACCCAACAAAAAACTCATAATCAAAGCAAACAAGAAGTTGGAATAATTAAAGAAAGAAATGAAAAGCTTACTCACAAACCATGGCGGGTTTCATCGTTCAAACAAGGAATTACTTGAATCAAGATTAAGTTCTCATCCAAAATCCAAGCAATGCTTAAAAATCCAAAATCCATATTTTACTAAAAACTAAAAAGTTGAAAATGAATAAAGAAAATGGAGAAGATGAAGAGGAAAAGGAACATGCTTGGTGTAACATCCCAAATTTTTTTTTAGCCCAAATTATTTAGACATGCATGCACTAATTTTATATTTTATTTTAACAAAATCCAAATTTATTTTTATATTAACCATTAAGTTTCTTCTGGTATTTTTAAGCATATCTTTGATTTAAATTCTATCTCTTTAGGCAAGCCCAAGTGCATTCTTGAACACCCCATATGTCAGCCCATTTCTCCCCACGTCCCCTTGTGTCACGGGCGGCACTCTTGAGTATGCAGCGGAATTACTTTTGCCCATGCAGCCTAGTAGATCCCCGACATCTACGTCCGGCCTTCGTGCCAATCTCGAGTTTTAAGCTTCCCGAAGCTCGCTTCTCCTACGAGCCAGGTGTCGGGTCATTGTCATCCGTCTCGTGACGCACAGGAGCATTACTCGCCCCCTGCTCATCATTGAGGTTCTTTCGTTTGCCCCACCGTATTCTCGTGTGCTCGGCACTCCCTCAGGAGATCCGGGTGCAATACCCGTAATGGAGCCCGTGTTCGCAACCTTGCCCGAGTAGGCACGGCGGGTTTCCCGCAAGCGTACAACGCAATCCTCGTGCTCGACACTCCCTTGAGTCACCCTAGGTGCAATACCCGGCTTGGTGCCCCTTCGTGTTCGTGTCTCGCTCGAGTAGGGCTATCCTTAAGTCTTTGGTCAAGTGCTATGCCGACTTCCCACCTTATTGCCCCACGACGTGCGTGGCACATTCATTTCCGACCGACCGACATCATTCCAAAGCTTCCCAATGTGCGGTGTTGCCCAACAACCGCACTACCGACCAACAGACCCCCGCAGCATGACTTGAACCCATAGTCGATGCTTACGAGTCAGCTCACGAGGCTATTCGGTATTTTGCCTCGATCGCTCAATCGACCAAGAGGTGTCCCTTTTGATACACTAGCCTGCGGGGCATAGTATCTGGACGTACACCAGCCTCTCAGCCCTTTTGGGCGCCCAACGTTGGCTTTCCCGCCCAACGCCGCTCGCTCGGTTCCCATTCCGAACGAGGACTCTAGACACTCCTTTGAGATGCCTAAAGCCGGCCCTTGGGTGCCCCGGATGCCCCCAAGGAGATGCTCACTTGATGCCCGCAGCATGAGGAGGACCGGTAGTAGCTCACCGGATGCATGTCCCCCCTATAATAGGCCTTACAAAAAAAAAGCAACGTACCATGACTAGACATCCACTATGTGGGAATGCAGCCAAGGCATAACTCTCACATCCGAACTCGGAATCCATAACCGTTTTAACCGTAGAGTATCTTACACCAACCTTAAGATCTCCACAAAGTTTCATCCCCATCCGATAAACGGTGAGAGGGGATCGCCCTTGCAAGATACATAAATAACGACAATGCCACTGCACTGCCACACCTCGAACGTACATAGTGTTAGCAACACAAACGGAACCGTCTAACCGTGAAACTTAGTGGAGACTAACCTAACACTCCCAGAAAGTCCCCATCCGAACAGTCTCACCAATCTCAAAGTGTAAGGCCCTTTGATCACCCGAACTCCGCCCTGCCCGCGCGCAGGACGGCAGCCATCGTCGCCTATTTTTCCGACTGTCCAAAAGGACTCGGAATGACACCAAACTTGGTGGAGAGTTGCCTCATGTCCTAAAGAACGCGCTGCTAAAACAGTTCGGCAAACCCACTTCGTCAAGGGTCTCTGCTCTCAGGTCGACGACGCTGTACAGGCGGGCCGACGCTCCCCGTCGCCCGCTGTTCTAACCTTTGGGCGTGCCTAGCAGCCCATGCCGCACGCCCGCTACCCGTGTCCTCCGAGACCAGCCGACAACAAGTGCCGACGGCTCGCACCGACGTGTCCAGGATGCCGTATCCAGTCTTATCTCACGTAATCCTGGATCTTTGACCGGCATCCCGTGACACCTTGTCTGTTGAGATTTTTAAGCAAACAATCCTATGAAATTTAGACTCTTAACCCTAAGTTTTAATCCGAACCCTTTATAAATCACTTCCCGTTTGGCCGCAACAAATTCACCAATATTTCAAAAGAAAAACACAGCAATCAAAAACACAAAAATATGAATTTTCTGCCGACACTTATTCAATAATCAAGATCACCGGACTGTGCTCCATCGCTTCTCAAAACATAAGGTATTATTTCAACTCTAATTTTTCCCTTGTCAATTCAATTTTGTATTAGCGTGAGCGTATGATAACCACACACAGTCACCACGTGATTTAACTAAGAAACTTAGGTAAACCCGGACCATGACCATAGAGCTACCTGTCGAGTCCGTGTGCCGAAGCCAACCCTTGAGCCGAAAACAGCGGGACCAGAGAACCCAAGTTTTAGACACAAACTCAGACCCATCGAACCAAACCCAACCATTTTTATTTCGACCCGCCAACTCTAGTTCCGGTCCGGCCTCGGATGGCGACGGTAGTACGAGCGGGCGAGTGGTTGTTTTCGTACGGTGTCTAAGAGTGTGTATGTTGCGATGAACCGTATGCTTTTCAAAATTAAAAATCAATTTCGAGTTTTATTTGGGGATGTTCAAATTAAGAGTTTGTATTAGGAGATATTAGGAGATATTATATTATTTGATATTATATTATTTGATTCCTGTATTAATTATTTTATTATCTTTAGGAGATATTATTTTATTTGATATTATATTATTTGATTCMTGTATTAATTRTTGTACCTTGTATAAATACCCCTCTTGTAATGATAATGTTTATTAATCCAATTATTCTATTCTCACATGGTATCGAGCCTCTAGGGTTTTCGTCACACCCTACAACCGGCACCAATTTTTTTTTTCCTTCCCACATTTTTTTTTCTCCAGCAAAATGGATGCGATATCGGACGTAGTTTCAATCAACGCTTCTGCGCAAATCCCATTGAAGCTTGATTCCACCAACTACACTTCTTGGAGGTTTCAATTCGAAGCGCTACTTGCCGGCTATGAATTGACTGGCTACATCGATGGTACCCTGCCCTGCCCACCTCCATCCAATATAATTGGAACCACATCAACACCGAACCCGGGGTATTCGCTTTGGGTTCGCCAGGACAAGCTCCTCCTCTCGACAATCATCGGATCGCTCACACCATCGCTAATCCCTTTCATTGCCACAGCCAAAACGTCTAAGGCCGCGTGGGATATCCTGGCCAACACGTATGGGCGCCCCTCTCGTGGTAGGATATTGGCGCTCAAAAATCGGTTACAAAACCCAGTCAAGGGTAATCAAACCATTACGCAATTCTTACATGGAATCAAGGGCACAGTAGATGAACTCGCTTTATTAGGATCAACTATGGATTTAGAGGATATTGTTCTCAAAGTCCTCAATGGCCTCGATGATCAATATCGTGAGTTATCAAACGCCATTCAAGCTCGCGAAACGCCGGTGTCGTTTGACAAACTTCATGAAAAGCTTTTAAATTTTGAAGCTCAACTGCTCACTCGTCCTGCTGCGGTTAGTCCTCAGCCGCTCACTGCATTCGCCGCTGGTCGCTTCCCGACGTCTGGCAGCTTTGGTCGTGGTGGCCACAATTTTTCACGTGGTCGGGGAAAGGATTTCGGAGGTCGTCAATCCAACGCTCAAAGATTTCAAGCCTCCAATAGTTCATATAACCCTAACCCTCGCCCATAAAAAAGACGGTGTCAACTCTGCGAGGAGACAGGCCACTCGGCTAAACGGTGCCCCAACTTCAACTCCCAACCATTTGCTGCACATGGAGTTTCACCTCAACCCACCGCCCGCCCAACTACAGCTCCACCATTTGCCCACACCGCTGCTCAACCACTGGCCTCCGCTTCTGAGGATTAGATTCTTGACTCCGGCGCATCACATCACATCACTACTGACCTCGCAAATCTCTCACTTCATTCGCTATATGAGGGTCAGGATGATGTCATCATTGGTAACGGTTCGGGTTTACGTATTACTCATGTTGGCACGTTACGTACTACGTCGCCTTTTAATTTTGAGAATACTCTTTGTGTTCCATCGATGAGTAAAACACTTATATTCGTTGCTCAATTGTGTCGTAATAATGATATTGAGGTTGTTTTTCATGGCTCTGAATTTCAGGTGAAGGATCGTTACACGGGGGCCATCATCCTCAGCGGCCTCAGTAAAGATGGGATATACCACTGGCCTTGCACCTCGGGATATAAACCTTCTGCCCTCACGGCATCATCTAAAGTGTCTTTCCTGTGGCATCTACACCTTGGTCACCCATCATCTCATGTGTTACGTCACTTAGCTACCTCGTCTAAGTTGTTTTCTAGCTCTTCTTCAACTGACACTTGCATTTCGTGCAAGGTGAATAAAAGCCACAAACTGCCATTTAAAGATTCTAGTTTGTCGTCTACTTCTCCGTTGGAGTTATTTTTTTCCGATGTTTGGACATCCCCTATTTCTTCGAATGATGGTTTTAAATATTATGTTATCTTTGTTGATCACTTCACTAAGTATGTTTGGTTTTATCCTTTACGTCGTAAGTCGGACGTATTGATGACATTCACTCAATTTAAAGCCTTAGTTGAAAATTATTTTACATGTCCAATTATCTCATTTTACTCGGACAATGGAGGAGAGTTTCTTGCCCTTCGTCCTATTTTTGCTTCTAGTGGCATCACACACCTCACTTCTCCTCCTCATACTCCTGAACACAATGGGTATGCTGAACGACAACATCGACATATTGTTGAAACCGGTTTAACTCTTCTTCATCAAGCCTCTATACCGCTCACCTTTTGGCCGTATGGTTTTACTACGGCCGTTTATCTTATAAATCGTATGCCTAAGACCAACCTCTCTATGCTCTCCTCATTTGAGCGTCTATTTAGTCGTTCACCTAACCTTGCCAAACTCCGCGTCTTTGGCTGTCTTTGTTTCCCCTGGCTCCACCCGTACTCTAATAACAAGCTCGATAATCGGTTTCGACCTTGTGTTTTCCTTGGTTACTCGCAAACTCAAAGTGCCTACCTATGTTATGATCCGTCTTCATCTAATGTGTTTATATCTCGTCATGTTGAGTTTGATGAGTCTGTCTTCCCTTTTTCGAGTATTTTGCATAAATCTGATGAGTCTGCTCAACCTTCTGATCGGATCACTGCAGAATTCCGGTCGGACAAAACCTACTGCCCTCCCGTCCGATCGGATAACAGGTCCTTCCGACCAGATGAAACCTACTGTCCTTCCGACCGATCGGATAACATGCCACTCCGATCGGACTCTACTCAGCAACTACCCCTTCCGGTGCTTGTGGTTTCCCCAACTCCTGTGGCCGCACCGCCGGACGATGTCCCTTCACCGACTGCTGTGTCCCATGCCTCACCGCTTCACTCAACGTGTATAACTGAAAATCTACCTCCGCCCCCGGTGGCCCCTCATCCAATGCACACTCGGTCAAAAAACCAGATTCACAAACCCAATACCCGGTATGCTCTTGAAGCCTCTGTTTCCTTATCTAATGTTGAGCCCTCTAATATCACTCAGGCTCTCAAAGATCCGCGTTGGAGATCAGCCATGTCGACCGAATTTGATGCACTCTTACGTAATAATACTTGGGATCTTGTGCCGCCTGATTCATCCCTCAATGTAGTTGGTTGTAAGTGGGTATTTCGTGTAAAACATAACCCGGATGGATCTCTGGACCGTTTTAAAGCTCGACTTGTGGCTAAGGGTTTTCATCAAAGGCCTGGTGTTGACTTCTTTGATACATTTAGCCCAGTTGTTAAACCGACTACCGTTCATCTTGTTCTCAGTGTTGCCTTATCTCAAGGATGGTCACTTCATCAACTCGATGTCAATAATGCTTTTCTTCAGGGCCATCTGGAGGAAGAAGTTTACATGGCACAACCACTCGGTTTTGTTGATGTCAAGTACCCAGGTTATGTATGCAAGCTTAATCGTGCCATATATGGTCTCAAGCAGGCACCTCGTGCCTGGTATGTAGAACTTAAACGGTTCTTAATTGACATGGGCTTCGTCAACTCGCGGTCGGATACGTCTCTATTTGTTTTTCGTCACTCGGGTATTACATCCTACTTTCTTGTCTACGTGGATGATTTTATTCTCACGGGTAGCGACTCATCCTTTCTCAATCGTGTTGTTGACGCACTTGCCACTCGTTTTTCGATCAAAGACTTGGGCGCTCTCTCTTATTTTCTTGGCATTGAAGTCTTGTCTGACTCCCACGGCTGTATTTTATCTCAACGCAAGTATATCATTGATCTCCTAGCAAGACATGGTATGCTTGATGTGAAACCGGTTCCTACACCGCTTGCACCAACCACACGAATTTCGATTGGCCGACGGCTCTGGGTTAGTCGATTCTACAAAGTATCGAAAAGTTGTTGGCGCTTTACAGTACCTTCTAATTACTCGTCCAGACATTGCATTTGCAGTCAATAAACTATCACAACTCATGCACTCTCCTACTAGTATTCATTGGGGAGCAGTGAAACGACTCCTTCGGTACCTGAATGGTACTCGTCATGTTGGGCTTCGTCTTCATCCTCACCAATCGTTTGATCTTCATTGCTTCTCTGATGCTGACTGGGGAGGGGATAGTGATGATCGCTCTTCTACTGGTGCCTATGTTGTCTTTCTGGGTCCTAATCCAATCTCTTGGAGCTCCAAGAAACAACGCTCGATTGCTCGGTCCTCGACAGAAGCCGAATATCGGGCCATTGCGGCAGCTTCTGCTGAAGTTCAATGGCTTCGGTCGCTTCTAAGTGAGTTACATGTGGAGCTACCTTCTACTCCGGTGGTGTACAGTGACAATCTTGGGGCCACTTACGTATGTGCTAATCCAGTGTTTCACTCACGTATGAAACACATAGCTATAGATTTTCACTTTGTTCGTGACTTGGTTCAGTCCTCTCAGTTGCGAGTTTCTCATATCTCTTCTTCTGATCAGCTAGCCGATGCACTAACCAAGCCACTGCCATCTCCTCGTCTTCGTCTACTCATGTCTAAGATTGGTGTTTCTGTCGGCGCACCATCTTGAGGGGGCCTATTAGGAGATATTAGGAGATATTATATTATTTGATATTATATTATTTGATTCCTGTATTAATTATTTTATTATCTTTAGGAGATATTATTTTACTTGATATTATATTATTTGATTCCTGTATTAATTATTGTACCTTGTATAAATACCCCTCTTGTAATGATAATGTTTATTAATCCAATTATTCTATTCTCACAGTTTGAATTTCAAAACTGGGGTCTGATTTTCAAGGAAAGGTTTGGGATTTCTCTGATTTGTTGTTGTTTGTTGGTTTGACCTTCGCGTGTGTGTGTGGTGTGAGCGAGTTTCTGAGAGAAGAAGCGAGGAGGAGAGCGGGCGGACGGAGGAGCCGCGGTGTGGTGTGGGCGTGTTTTGAGAGCAGGGAGATGTGGAGTTAGAGAAAGAGGGTGGTGTGTGGGTGATATTGAGTTTGCAGGTTGTGAGAGGTGGGTGACGTGTGGGGGTTTTGTTTTATTGGGGAGGTAGTTTTGGGATTGGGCCTGTATGTCCTGGGCTGGGCTTTAACCCTTTAGCTTTTGTAAGAAGGGGTTCGTGCTTTGTTGTGGAAATACTTTTTGAGCCAATTCAATTGTCCAAGCAAGCTTACCTCCATTTATTT
>BMAC01000149.1:523647-563456 GCA_014905375.1 Phtheirospermum japonicum | reverse complement strand
TTTCCACTTAACTTTATATTTTCTATGTGGGGCAAAGACACCAAAATAATAACAATAATCAGTTTTTGGTCTTTGTTTTTAAAACAGTTTTTTTATAATATTTGATTATTTAATGTATGAATCAAACATTTTGGTCGCATCAAGTACTAGGCTGCACACGAATTCCATGATTGATAATTTATTGCCTCATACCGCTTGCATGGTTCATTAAACTCATGGGGATTTTTCTTTTTGGATTCAAATTGCTTTTAAGTTGCCACCAATATTTGTTCTTACAGTGAAATCACTTATCGTTGTTGGCAGGTATTATTTGAATAATCAACTAATTTACCTTAGTAGGTTTGTGACCAAAAGCCAACTGGGAAGATTGTTAATATAAGTGAATTGGAAAAGTGGTCACAAATAAATTAATGATTGTATCTTAATGCATTAATTCTCTTATATGATATGATTGTACTAAAAAAAACGATTAGTCGAGATTGTGTTGTACATGTCTTAATGCGTTGTACCAGTTGGATTGACAGCTTAATTTCATTATATGAACTTGCTGGACTAATAACCTGAATATTTGGGATTTTTTCCTTAGATGATTGATTATACAGGAAAGTGGATATTGAATTGAGGGAGAATTCTCAACTACTCCAAAACATAGAAACTATTGTTCTAAAACTCAATTGAATATAAAGCTTCCCTAGTAATCTAATTACTCTACAATATACTAAACTGCCCTTGAAAAACTTATTGTACATTTTTTTTTCAATTTTGCTCACTCCTCTCCGCCGGCTAATTATTTCCCCCCAAAACCACGATCCTAATTGATAGAACTAAATCAACCGAAATTCAATACTCAATCAGAATTGGGAAAAATCCAATAATTTGACGCACAAAATCCCTTCAACCTTGAACCCTAAATCGCTCGCTAAAAACCCAAAAATTCGAGAGGATTCTCAGAGAGAGTTTGTATTCGAGGTGAAATCAAAAAGTTGAAAAAAAATCTCGTAAAATCATTTTCCAGAACAAGTGTATACGGATGGCTATAAATTAGTTTGGCAATTATGTCGGGAAGGATTAAGAAGAAGAAAGCAAACAAGTAAATTTTTCTTTTTTTGTTTTATTTTTGTCCCAGTTTTTTTTTAAATAATAGTTTTGATTTATGCAAGAGTAGATTCGAAGTTGAATGGAATAGTTTTGAATCTTTGAAGAATAGGCTTCAGTATTGCAAGAGTAGTTCAATTTTTTTTCACGAGTAGTACCAACTTCACGGGATGGAAAATTCAAAGCTACTTTTGGTGAATAAGCAAGGCATTTGACATGTAGTTTTGATTTGAAAATTGAATGGATTCATTTTTGTAAATTCGTAGGATCTATGGTTATTATAAATAAGTTTCAGTAAAGCGATGTTAAACATCAAATAATCTCAGAGTTGTAAACAAGACAGAAAGAACAGATGTTAAGACTGGTGTTAAAACACCTGTATTAACATCACACAGTCTATATAACTAAAAGCGGTACAACTTGAACACAGCAATTTTAAATTTCGTTCGTAAGTAAAAGTACTTACGAACTTGGATGTACAAACCCGAAAACTATATTACTTTTTAAAACGTTCAAGATCAAATACAAATATAAAGTAATATATGAAAAACTCTAGTATCAACACTTGATACTAAAATACTTGGAGCCTAGCTTGTGATGATATTCTTCGTTGCTTATGCAACTTTAAAGATATCCGTGATTAGAACCGTGGCTTCAATTCGTTCTTCATGCTTGTGTTCTTCTTGGTTCGTGCGTCTCCTTGCTGCGTTCTCTCTTGAAGATCTGTGTCTTGTCTTGCGTCTTCAACATGTCTTAAATAGAGTCCTAGACACAATCTAGGAAACAAATCTCGAGTCCCACTCCCTCCGGTTCATATTAAGTGTCGTTTTAAAAGTTAAATTTTGCTTCAAATTAATTGTCATTTTAGAACTTTTTACCCATTTTTTCCAACTTTATCCCTGCTCATTTAAAGAAACAAAATACAGTTATGTTAATAAGATAATTACTAGTAAGAGTTTAATTAGGAATATTATTAATTGATTAAGGGTATATTAGTCATATTTACATGTTCCTTAATTCTAGATATAAGTTCAAAATGACATTTTATAAAAAACGGAGGGAGTAATTTATTTTGAGCCCAAGAAAGACAAACAACTAAATAAAGAAAAAATTGCCAAGAATAAAATTCTCAACAATCTTCCCCTTTTGCCTTTCTGGACAAAATACCCACTACGCGCGAAAATGTTCATAGATAAAATCAAAACCTAAAACTCCCCCTAAACAAATAACCATTTGTTAATAATACAAACCAACATTAAAAACCATTGTTCATCAACCATAAAACAAAAAAATATATAGAGTTAAATAACTCTAGTCTTCCTCTTCTTCGACTTCCTCGAAGGTGTCTCGCCATGCCTAAATTTCCTCTTCCTCAACTTTTTTTTCTTCTTGTCCTTGGCCAAATGAGCTAAGACTTCAGCAGCAGTTTCATCATCAGTAATCTTCTCAGCATCAGCATACGCATCATCATTCGTTACATCGCCATAAGCATCTTCATCGCCATCTCCAACATCAGCATCTCCCCCTTTTTGTTCGGAAATCAAAAGGCCTCCACGAATGAGTCTCGAAGCGCCTGCACCTGCACAACTTGAGATTACAATGGGGCAATGTGGTTATCAAGCAAAGCAACCTAGGCCTGCACCATCTGAGCAGAAAAATGAACCATGGTGGAACTGTGTTAGTAACACCAGAACCATCACCAGAAATACCACCAGCTCGAGTGGGTGCCTGCCATGGGAGATCAACAACCCGGGCTCCAGTTGTGTGCTAGCTGCGCAAAGAGAACCACTCTGGCTCTCCAGTAAACACATCATCCCCACTAGGCCTAAAGCCTTGGTTATCCAAAAGACTGAAAATAAGGGATGGGAAACAAAACGAGGAGGCAGCCTTGGACATTGCAAACTGAGTAACCACATCAAAAATGTGCTGACCAAAATTGAACTTAATTCCCCGTCCTAGCTTGAACAAGACTGTGTTTGAGGTCGCGTAATGACCGTAGCGTTCTTAGTGGGGACCCAGTTATAGATAGCAACCTTATGCAAGATAGAGTAGAGGGAGGATAGACGTGTGTTTGGCAACTACTCACGCCACTCTTTTAGCAACCCACTAGATAGAAACTCGATGACTTCATTCATGTCGTCGACAGTTGAGTCACCGTGATATATCTCGGTTCCAAACATCTCATTAATAGAATTAGGAGTAAAAGAATAAATCTGCCCGCACACAAAAACTTTCCCAAAGTTCACAGATTTGAGATCAACAATAGAAGGCAACATGTTCGGATAAAACTCTAACACAACATCCTGGACAAACGGCATTGCAGTGGAAATAGTTGAGTACTTACCTCGGTGCTCAAAGAAGGCAATCAGGTTGTGCCTTTTAAAGATCTCAACCAGGATTCTACGCTCATCAATCATCCCTCTGAGGCGATATCCAGTAAATAGCTCCTGAACCTTGATAGTCAAAAACTTCATGGAAACCGGCACCATATCCTCAATCTCGACGGCTTAAACCGTAGATTCATCAGAGGCATCGGAATAATCAGAGGCAGCTGAAGGGATTGGAGCACTTGTAGATGGAATAGTATCAGAATCAAAGCTGGAGCTAGATGAGGAGACTGAATCAGAAGTAGGCAATGTTGATTTCGGTGACACATCACCAGAACCAACACCCTCTGCCTGGACAGCTGAAGGGGATGGTATGTTCGGTGATGAAACACTCGAACTCACACCAATATTCTTGGTAGCTCTGGACTTTTTCTTCTCTCTCTTTATGGCAGATAAGTACTGGGAAAGAGAGAACCAATGGACGGGAGGAACTTGCAACCTCACCAGTGAAGAAATCAATAATCTCGTAGAGGGGATCGTAGTAGCTTGTTTCAGTCGAGGATGGTGACACCTTGATAGCAGCCGGTGGATTTTTCTTCTCAGCCAAGCTCACGATCTGCTTCGGGCGAGGATTCAGTCTTGGATTAGAGGTGGTCGGTGGCGCAGCAACAGCTTCAGTGGGCATAAACTCTTCATCATCGGAGTCCGTCATGACAGTGACGTCCTCAGCCATGTTCATGTGCTCAATAGGCACATGACGTCGCGCCCCTGCTCGACTCTTTGGAACAGCCATCAGAATCATGCCGGGAGGAATGTTGTGCAGACTTCTTGACCTTTTCAAGGTCGGGTTCCCAACTGGACCAGAAACTTCTGAAATAAATGGAAAAATCTGGGGGATTGCCTACGTCAATATCATTCCCCTCTTGGCCGGGAAAAACTTGACCTTCAGGAACAGCGTCGGAGGCGGTTGCGACATGCACCAAGGCTTGCGAATTGAGCGGAGGTGGACTGGTAGCAGTTGTGTTAATCGGTGACGGGTTTGGTAGTTCAACACCTCTTCACGTATGTCCAGTGCAGCAATTCGTGGTAAATTCAGTGGGACCTGTTCACCAGCGTGGCGCACACCCACAGGGAGTTCTGGAATTCTGGTCGGAGAAGATGGATTTGACATTATGCAAGAAGAATTTTGAACAGGAAACAAAAAACAAGTAGAAGTCGTGAGAGAGAGAATTAGGTTATGAGAATTACAAATTGTGGTCAATAAAAACAAGAGTGATTAGAGGGTGAAAACCCATCTTTTTATAGAGGGATAAATAAGACCGTTGAAGGTAAACGGTAAGAAAAGAATCTAAATAGAATAACTCCTTTATTTTCACACCTTCATATTTTATACCCCCAAAAAATTTCTTTCCTTAAAAAATAATTCCACTCCTTCTCACATTAAGGCTCACGATCTCAACCCAACTAATCCACTATCTCAATTATGGAAATAAAGATCTCAAATCTCCACTCCTTAGAAACCGAAATAGAGCTGGATTTTGATAAACCATCACCACAGTTGAACAAATTATTTGCAAAGTAATTTTCCACTCACCAAATAAACCTTGTTATTACCTGTCCAATCCACCAATTTTAAAACCACCGAAATACTAGGTTAGCAAGATTCATAACAATATTAACAGAATTCGGGAAGGACACAAGCGCAAGTAACAGAACACAAAGAAAAATGGCATTCTCACAAAGTATGAATGTGTCTTAATTGATGCCTAAAATCATGACCTAAAAAGACAAAAATACAGTAATTGATTTAGGTGACATGATCAGTGTTGCTTTTTATGTGATGACATTATAACTAACATTGCTTCAGTGAAGTCAATGAAAATAGACCCCGTATCCTAAGTTAATGGCTACGTCAAAATCACTCAAGAGCGTGAAAATTAAAGAATGGATCTATGTTAATCCAGATTTTCTTCATCTTTTTATAGATTTGAAGAGAAATTTTCTTAGCAACTACTTTTAACACCCCTTATTTTTGGACTTGGAGAGAACCAGTTTCTGCAGGAAAGTTCCACAATCACCTACTTGAAGAGGTTAGTATTTTTGTCACCACTTTTTATTACAACACATGACTTTTCTGCAATTTGATCAGACCCAATGCATTTAGTATATGTATGAAAAATTAAATGGAAAATATGCATGCAAATTTTACAGATGTCACGACTGATGACAGTTTCGGTGTCATGACATCAAAACTAACATCGACCTATAAAATGCACACTCCAAGATCTATTCTCAAATGAGAGAAGGTCTTTAAATCTAATATTTTTGTGAAGATGTCAGCAAGCTGATTGTCTGTTCCTATATGCTCAAGACTAACTATCTTCTTCTCAACCAAGTCACGAATAAAGTGGTACCTTATGTCAATATGTTTGATTCGTGAGTGCCCGGAATAGATTTTTTTAGATATCAATGGCACGGAATTATCACAAAGCACAGTCAAGATTCTATTATGTAGACCGTAGTCTTCTATCATTTGGTTCATCCACAGCAACTGTGTATAAGCACTTTCAGTTGCACTATACTCAGCTTCATCTGCAGAAAGAGATATGCAATTTTGTTTTTTGCTATACCATGAGATAAGATTATTACCCAAGAAAAAACAACCTCCAGTAATACTCTTCTTATCCACAACATCCCCAGCCCAATTCGAGCCTGTATATCCCACCAGTTCAGTACTTGTATGCTTAGTATACCAAACACCCAAATCAGTCGTACCAACTACATATCTAATAATTCGTTTAACATCTTTTAAGTGTGACTCTTTAGGGTTTAACTGGTACCTAGCACATAGACACCCACTATACATTATATCGGGCCTGCTAGCTATTAAGTATAAAAGACTCCCTATCATGTTCCTATACATGGTGTTATCAACACTAATCCAAACATCATCTCTAGAATGTTTCATGGTTTTGCCTAACGGAGTTCTCTTATGCGTATCATTCTCTAACCCAAATTTCTTAACAAGGTTCTTAGCATATTTGGACCGAGAGAGAAAAATACCGTCATCCAACTGTTTAATTTGCAAACAAAGAAAGTAAGAGAGATTACCTTCTATGCTCATCTCGAATGTATCAGACATTCATGTAATAAACTCACTCACCATCTGCTCATTAGTATATCCAAAGATTATATCATCAACATAAACTTGGATAATCAAGATGTGCTTATTTGATTTAAGGAGAAATAAAGTTTTGTCAACTTCTCCTCGTCTAAAACTTAAGAACAGCAAGTGTTGAGTCAACCTTTTATACCAAGCTCTAGGAGCTTGTTTTAAACCATACAAAGCCTTTTTTAATTTTAAAACAAAATCTGGTTTGTGAGGATCAACAAACCCTTTAGGTTGCTCAACAAAAACTTCTTCACTTAAAACTCCATTCAGAAAAGCACTCTTTATGTCCATTTAATGTAGAGATATTTTCATATGACAAGCTACAGCAAGTAAGAGTCTTAGCGATTCAATGTGAGCAAATAGAGCAAGCGTCTCATCAAAATAAATACCTTTTATTTGCGTGTACCCATGTGCAACTAATTGTGCATTGTTCCTCACAATATTTCCAACCTCATCCATTTTATTCTTGAAAATCCACTTGGTACACGTGACGTGTGAGTTTTCTGGATGAGGAACTAAGTCCCATACATCATTCTTAGCGAATCGATCAAACTCCTCTTGCATGGCCTTTATCAAGAATTCATCCTTCAGAGCATCCTCTACACGCTTTGGATCTATCTTGGAAAGAAACAAGGATTCCCAAATTTTAGAGCAGTTAGTAGATAGACAAACATACTTAACCATCTCTTTGAAATTTATTTGATGCTTCCTTGTGCTTCTTTCATCAAGATATCCAATGATTTGGTTTGTAGGATGACTCATTTGAATTCTTGAGGGAATGTCTCTGTGATGTAAGTCAATCTGTTCATCTGGTTCTTCCTCATCTAATTTAGAATCAGATTCTGGAGCAGCCTGTGTTGGTGTTAAGTTTGGTGTCAAGTCACCAGAACTGTCACTACCTACATCTTCACTTTCAACACCTGCAGTTTCATCTACACCAACAGTGATATTATCTTGAGTATTTTGATCATAAACTAGATCATTATCCTCGGCAGGTTTAACACCACTAATCATATCATCAAACTTAACATTAATTGACTCAATCATGCAACGCGTCCTAAGATTAAACATTCTATATGCATGACTATTTTGCGAATATCCCATGAAAATATATTTATCACTTTTTGAGTCAAGTTTTTCAAGATGATTCCTATCATTAAGCACATAGCAGATACACCCAAAAACATGAAAGTAGCTCAAATTTGGCTTTTTGCCCTACAATAACTCATAGGGAGTGACACAAAATCATGATCTAAAATACACCTCATTAATTATATGACAAACAGTATTCATAGCTTCAGCCCAAAAATGTTTTGCAATGCCATTAGAAATGAGCATAGTCCTAGTCATCTCAGCAAGAGATCTATTCCTACGTTCGACTATCCCATTTTGTTGAGGGGTGATGGGTGAAGAAAATTCATGACTTATACCAACTTTGGAATAATATTTTGAAAAAGATGTATTGTCAAACTCTTTCCCATGATTAGACCTTATTCTACCTATACTTACACCAAAATAAACACTCAATTCTTTCGCAATTTTTTGGAATGCGCGAAAGCCTCAGATTTTTCTTTTAAAAATCCTACCCAAGTAAAATGAGAAAAATCATCTACAATCACAAGAACATACCTCTTACCACCAAGGATTTCTACTTCAAGTGGTCTCATTAGATCCATATGAAGAAGTTTAAAACAATTTGATGTAGTGAGACTTTGCACATTTGGATGAGACACCCTAGCCTGCTTCTCTTTCTGACATGCCTCGCATACAGGGATGATTTTGGTGTTGATCTTAGGTATCCCTTTCACAACTTCCTTCTTGGCCAATATTTCCAACATTTTGAAGTTGACATGCCCGAGCTTTTGATGCCACACCTCGGCACCACTCAGTTGAGATAGCTTGCAGAACACATCACTATTAATTCGGTAGCAGTTGTCGGAGGTCCTCTGACCAGTGAGGATGCATGTATTGCCTTCTTCATAAACTTCACATCTTTCATGAGTGAACTTAACACTGAAACCACCATCACACAGTTGGCTAATACTTTTCAAGTTCGCAGTTAATCCTTCAACAAGTAGCACGTTCTCAAGTTTTACAATACCAGGAACATGAAGAGTCCCTTGACCAATGATCTGGCTGTTTGCACCTCCACCATACTTCACTTTTTCTTCTTAAAATTTTTCAATATTCGAAAGAAGATCTTCTGATCCGGTCATGTATTTGGAGCATCCACTGTCGAAGTACCAAGCTCCAGGAATGTGAGACTTCAGTGACGAATAAATCATGTGGCACTTGATCTCATCCTTTTTTACCCAGACCTGTTTTAACTTGATGTTGGTTTTGGTGTTAGTACCATGAAAACCGTCACGAGACTTAGTAGACAACTTTGTCCTCTGAAAATGATTTTTCTTGCCAACAATCTTCCAACAGAATGGTCAAATGTGACCTAGATCACCACAGTGATGACACACATACTGTCTTCTTCTCCTCTTGTGATGTTTGGTCGACTTCGGTTTTTGGCTTGATTCTGGCGTTTGCTGATTAGGATTTTAACCAATTCCGTGTCTCGAAGATTCTGGGAAACTCATATCCAGGATTTCGTCTAGCTTTGCCTTGCCCTTATTGAGGTTCTTGATGGTTTCTTGGACCTTTTTCAAATCAGTCTTTACACGTTCTAGCTCAGCATCTTTTCTAGTTAGTGATGATTCTAAACGGAAAATGGTATTAAGTTGATCTTCCTTTTTGTGAGTCAGTTTGCCCATCTTGATCATAAGAGCCTTGACTCTGAGCATCTGATTATCCCAGTTGGTAAACAGCTCATCATTTTTAATTTTCAGCTTCTCGGAACTGTCAAGTTCAACTTCTGCGTTTAAGCACCAGGTGTTGGTTTTGATGTTACCAACACGAATGTCATCATCCCACACAACATTAGAAAACAAAGCTGGAACAGATTTGGAAGTGTCAAGATCGTTGTCGTCTTCTTTGTACTCTGTAGCAATCAAGTTCTTCTTTCTCAGAGTATTTGCACATTCATTCTTATAATGTCCCCAACTTTTACACTCATGAAATTGAACTTCACCGAGAGGCTTCGGGGAACTAGAGGTCTTGGACCCCGAAGGTGAAGATTGGAATTTGGCAAGAGGTCGCTTTATTGATTTTGATGTTGGCGTCTCTGGCTTGAATTTTGAACTAGATCCTCCAATATTGCTTTTCTTCTTTAGAAACCGGTTAAACCGTTGTGACACGAGAGACACTTCGTCTTCTCCAAGTGTGGTAGCATCAATTTTATCTAGTATCTCTCTCCAATCAATGTCTTAATCATCAGAATTAACATCAGAGGTTAAAGCAATATTTTTTTTCTTTTGAGTTTGAACCAAGGTGTTCCATCTCAAATGTCTTGGGGGAGCCTACTAAAGCATCGAAGTCTAGATTGTCCGTGTTCTTGGCTTTTTCTATGGCTACCACTTTAATGCTGAATTTCTTTGAGATGGATCTGAGTAACTTTCCCACAAGGCGTGAGTTACTCATCGCTTCACCAAGTTCCCCGCACTCGTTTGTGATGTCTGAAAGTCTCATGGCATAGTCCATGATGGACTCTTTCTCATCCATACTCATCGACTTGAAAGTGGCAGTCAGCATTCTTAATCTTGATTTCTTCACACTTTGGATTCCTTCACACACCCTCTGCAATAAATCCCATGCATCCTTTGCTGATTCACATTTTTTGATAACTTTGTAGTAGTTCGAGTCAACATAACCACAAAGGGTGTTGATGGTCTTGGAATTCCAGTTCGATAGGGCTATTTCATCGTCAGTCCAGTCTATTTCTTTATTGATGATGGTGTCCCCATCAGCATCACTGACACTTGGTTTTTCCCATCCCACCAGAATGGTTCTCCACACACGTTCATCGATATTTTTGATATTCCACCGCATCCTCTGCTTCCAGAGATAATAATTCTCTATATTGAGGATAGGGGGTCGAGGATTCCCCTGAGCGTCCATAACATCCTACAAATTAAGGATCAGTAAACTTAGTACGTCAAGTAACCTGTTCTGATGCCAAATGTAAATTCGTAGGACCTATGGTTATTATAAATAAGTATCAGTAAAGCAATGTTAAGTTCAGTGTTACAACACCAGAACTAACATCAAACAACTTCAGAGTTGTAAACAAGACAGAAAGAACAGATGTTAAGACTGGTGTAAAAACACATATATTAACATCAGACTGTCTATATAATTAAAAGCAGCAGAATGTTAAAAACAACTTAAACACAGCAATTTAAATTTCGTTCGTAAGTAAAAGTACTTACGAACTTGGGTGTACAAACCCGAAAACTATATTACTTTTTAAAAAGTTCAAGATCAAATATAAATATAAAGTAATATATGAATAACTCTAGTATCAACACTTGATACTAAAATACTTGGAGCCTAGCTTGTGATGATCTTCTCCATTGGTTATGCAACTTCAATAATATCCGTGATTAGAACCGTGGATTCAAGTCGTTCTTCGTGCTTGTGTGCTTTTTGGTTCGTGCATCTCCTTGCTGCGTTCTCTCTTGAAAATCTGTGTTTTGTCTTGCGTCTTTAACATGTCTTAAATAGACAAGACTCCTACTTGGTAAACAAGTCTCAAACATAATCTAGGAAACTAAATAAAGTCCTAGACACAATTTAGGAAACAAATCTAGAGTCCTAATTTATTTTGAGCGCAAGAAAGACAAACAACTAAAAAAAGGAAAAATCGCCAAGAATAAAGTCCTCAATAATTCTGAATTTGTCAATAGTAGTTTTAAATTTTGAAGAATAGGTTTCAAGTATGCAAGAGTAGTTCTATTTTTTTTTCACAAGTAGTATGCACTGTACACGATGGAAACTTCAAAGCTATTTTTGGTGAATAAGGAAGGCATTTGACATGTAGTTTTTATTCTAAAATTGAGTGGACTCATTTTGAATTATTCAATAGTAGTTTTGAATTTATGAATAGTAGGTTTGAATTACGCAAGAGTAGTTATATTTCTTTCTTTCACGAGTAGTATGCACTGTATGGAAAGGAAAATTCAAAGCTTGTTTTGGTGAATATGCAAGAAATATGTGATGTAGTTTTGATTTTAAAATTGAGTGGACTAGTTTTGAACTTTTCAATAGTAATTTTGAAATTATGAAGAATAGGTTTGAATTATGCAAGAGTAGTTCTTTTTTTTTTTTTAATTCACGAGTAGTATGCACTATACGGAAAGGAAAATTCAAAGCTTCTTTTGGTGAATATGGAAGGCATATGTCATGTAGTTTTGATTTTAAAATTGAGTGGACTAGTTTTGAACTTTTCAATAGTAGTTTTGAAATATTCGAGGGTAGTTTCGAAGTCGAATGGAGTAGTTATGAATATTTTAAGAATAGGTTTGAATTAGGCAAGAGTAGTTCAGTTTTTTTTTACGAGTTGTATGCACTGTACGGAAAGGAAAATTCAAAGCTCCTTTTGGTGAATATTCAAGGCATATGTCATGTAGTTTTGATTATAAAATTGAGAGGACTAGTTTTGAATTTTACAAAAGTAGTTTTTAATTATTCAAGGGTAGTTTCGAAGTTGAATGGAGTAATTATGAATTTTTTAAGAATAGTTTTGAATTTTATATGAGTTGTTCTGAATTATTTTACGAGTAGTATGCACTGTACGAAATGGAGAATTCAAAGCTAATTTAGGTGAATAAGTATTTTGGAACCACTCTTGAATAATTTCAAAACTATTCTTCTAAAATTCAAAACTACTCTTGAATATAATTAAGAACTACCTTTGTTTTGAACTTAACAGTTTTTCCTTACGAGTAGCAGTTAATGTTTAGCAAAAAGGTAGTTTGAAAAAAAAATTGGTATTTATTTTATTTGTTGTTACCATATGGCCACAAGATAATCTTTATTACGTGAATTTGATAGATTTTTTAATATGCTTATACCTTATTTTTGTAATTGAAACTGCACTTTTTATATGTGAATCATGGAACCCGGGCAGATGTCAATCCCAAGCAGGACAACAAAGAAGAAAGAGTTTGAGTACTATGTATTTAAAAATGTGGATATTTAGCTTTTTGTACTATATTTTGGTGGTTTGTGATGTGAATATCACATTGTTCGTAATTCCATTAAATGAAACCTGCAATTGACTAACGTGGTGAGTGCTTTATTCCTGAGTAGTTCTGAAATTTACACGAGTAGTTATGAATTTACACGAGTAACTCTAAATTTTTAGAAGAATAGTTTTGAAATTTACACGAGTAGTTCTGAATTTACATGAGTACTTCTAAAATTTACACGAGTAGTTCAAATTTTTCATGACTATTTTGAAATTTCGAAGTTGAATGGAATAGTTTTGAAATTTACACGAGTAGTTCTGAATTTATACGAATAGTTCTGAATTTACACGAGTAGATCTAAATTTATATATCTGTTAAAATGGAGACTCTAGTTTTTAAAGGAAAGAAGGAATTATGCACTTCTGTTGAGTTATTTAATCTGTTTTTTTTTTGGCAGGCAATAAGGCGATTGTTAGTTAATATAAAGCCAAAAGATTTCCGCGCTTTAATTTTGGGATCTCGTGGTGATGATTCTAAAATGTTAGCTAAATTTAGAGATCTTATGGAGAAAATATTCTTGTTGGATCCAGACAAGAGGTTGAATGTATCACAGGCTTTAAACCATCCTTTCACTATGGGCAAGTGAACTGGGATGCTGATCTTGATTGCAGAACTGTTGTTTCATTTGATACTTGTACATTTTGATGTGACCCAAATTATTCAAATTTTCTAATGGTTGGGCATTTATGTCTTTTGTTATTCTTTGATCCTGAGAAGAAATTCAGGAGACGATGGTTGGGCATGGCCTCTAAGTGGAAGTTCTTTCATGGGTTGTTTTTTCTGTTTCGATTGTAAGATAACTCACCAAAGGTGTTTTTACTTATTTTTTATTTTTAATTTCATTTGTACTAGTTGTTAATGGTAATAATCAGGAAAGCTGTAAATTAATCTAAATTTATTTTCTGATACCCTTTTCATGTTTATGCTTGACCTATCTAGTTGTTCGATTGGATGTAATATTTGTCTCGAAAGAAATAATTAGGAAATTAATGTCTACATAAATATACTACATATGGTTATTTTAGTTCTAGGTGGTTTAGTAATTTCATGCGCTAAGTTGGTATAGATTTTGTTCCCACTTTCCCCAACTTTATTATCTTTTCATTCCAGGTGGTCTGTCATTATGAGTAATTACGACTACTCTGTGAAAATTACAAACTACTTTGTTCAGAATGCGAATTACGTACTACTCTGGTGGAATTACGAACTACACTTCACTTTTTTTCCGACAACAACAACGAGATATTTATGAAAAACTGCAACTACTCACATGAACATAGCAAACTACTCTGCTTGAATTACGAACTACACTGCAAGCCTTTTTCAAACAACAACAACGATAATTTCTGAAAAATTGCAACTAATCAAAGGAAAATGGCAAACTACTCTGCTCGAATTACGAACTACACTGCACTTCTTTTTCGAACAACAACAACAATAATTTATGAGAAACTGCAACTACACACAGGAAAATAGCAATCTACTCTGCTCGAATTACGAACTACACTGCACTTTTTTTTCAACAACAATAATGATAATTTATGAAAAATTGCAACTATGCATAAAAAAATAGCAAACTACTGTGCTCGAATTACGAACTACACTGCACTTCTTTTTCCAACCACAACAACGATAATTTATGAGAAATTGGAACTACTCATAAGAAAATAGCAAACTACTCTTGCTCGAATTACAAACTACACTGCAATTGTTTTTCCAACAACAACGACAATAATTTATGGAAAACTGCAACTACTCACAGGAAAAACACCAAACTACCATGTTGGAATTACGTAATACACTGCAATCCTTTTTCCAACGACAATAATAATTTATGAACAACTGCAGCTACTCACAGGAGAATAGAAAACTATTACTACAAATAAAAAACTCCACAAAACTTCAATGCTAGCCAGACTAGCCACAGGAACTTCAACCAAAACTTCGACAGAAATCGTCGTCGTTTTTTCCACATCACGAGACTCTTTAGAAAATTCAAAATAAATTCCAATCAGCCATTTCACCCATTTCAGAATCCCCTTGCATTCTGCAACTAGCAAGTAACGCTCACCAAATACTCACACTATGCTCAAATGGCATTTCCTTAATCACCCCAAGTGCTTCTTCTAAACACTTACAACGCACTAAAAGATCAGTGACAGAGCTATAGTGCTTCACACTCGGATTAACTCCATATTTCCCATCAACCAAAGCCGGAAATATACGACGTCTCATATGTACAAAACCTGAATGCACACACGCGCTCAGCACGACGATCAAAGTCACCTCGTCGGGTTGAACCCCTTCACTTTCTATTCTGAGAAAATATTTAATAGCTTTCTTTCCACTTTTGGATAGAGCTAGACCTTTGATAATCTCATTCCACGTGTACACATTCTTCTCGGACATTCCGCCTAACACATGGACTCCATCTTCGATCCGACCACATTTTCTGTACATGTTGATCAATGAAGTACCCAGTTTCACATCCAATTCCTAGCCGTTGATTTTTACCTACTCGTGGATCCACACGCCCATATCCAAAGCTCCTAAACCAGCACAGGCAGCTAATGCATTAACCGCGGTTACCCAATTAGGCATCACTCCTTCGCTTCTCATCCTCTCGAGCGCAATCAATGAATCTTCGAAACACCCAGATTCCTTAAACCCTGATTCATAGTAGTCCAAGACACCACATCTCTCAGAGGCATTTCATCGAACACCTTTCCGCATAAATTCATATTCCCGGTTGAGGTATACAAATTTAACAGAGAGTTCCCAACATAAACATCATCCATAAAACCTAATTTAATTATTTGGGCATGAACTGATATCCCTTCTTTGATCATCTTTAAGTCGGCTAAAGCTTCCAGCACAAAAGGAAAAGTGTAGTGATTTACGAGGATAGCATTTCTATGCATGTGGGAGTATATTAATGGTGATTTCTGAGGGGTGATGGAATGAGAAAAAGCCTTGAGAAGATTGTTACAAACAAAAATGCGGGGTGTGGTGAGGTTGTTTGTGTAGAGGGGGAAGGCGATGGAGTTGAGGAGGTTGAAGGAGTGGCAGGCGATGATGAAGTGATTGGCAACAGTGGTGTTGGGACAGAGGTTGTGATGTAGTAGCTGCGCAAGAATTTAGTGGACGTGGGATTGAGTTTTGCAGGAAGTGGTTAAAAGGCGGAGGATTTTTGTAGGTACGGTGGTGTTCATGTGACTGTGTTTAGTGTTCGAGCAAATAAAGCAGGCGTAATTAAATAGGAAGGAAGGAAGGAGAGAGAGAGAGAGAGAGAGAGAGAGAGAGAGATGTAGGGGTAGTTTTGATAATTTAAAGACAGTTTTTTATTAAATGGGAAATTTTTGTTTTATATGGGAATAAAAAGAATCATTAGACTATACGGTAATTGGGATTGATGTTTTGTTAGTATTTGGGAATTTTCCCTTGAATTGATACTAATTGAGCATCAAACCGGAAGAAGGAAATCACACACACACACACACACACACACACACACACACACACACACACACACATATATATATATATATATATATATATATATATATATATATATATATATATATGGTAAATTCCCGAATACTACTAAAACATAATCCCCATATACCGTTTAATCCATTGGTATTTTTTATTCCCGTATAAACCAAATACTTCCCATTTAATTAAAAATCACATTTAAACTTACAAAACTACCCTTACACCTTAAAAAATTAATTAATTAATATATATAAAATTAGTATATCTCAACCCACACCATCAGTTGCCCTCCCCAAATTTCCAATATCACAAAACCTACCCCAGCCCATCCTCTCGCCGCCGTCCAACGCAGGAAAATGAAGGCCACTAATGGAGGCACCTCCTCCAATAACTCGCTATTCCTTCATTTTTCTTTCAATTCCAGACTCAATAGGCTGAGACCGGAGACTCCGCCAGCTACAGCGGTGAGAAAGGCGGACGCGGCCGTTGACCGAAGTCGTTGTGCGGAGGGCCACCAATCGGCGTGACGCCGTTCCACGGTGCGACGGAAGAGGCGAGGTTTCTGGAGGAACCGCATATAGGCAAAGATCGGGGACTCTGCTGCCGCGTGCACAGACGGGAGTGGCGGCGCATGGGCCGCGGGCCTATGTCCGACGTCGTACTGGGGGCGGGGGAGGATCTGGGTTATTTGAGTCGGGCGGAGGGTTGCCCCGTCCCCAATTTTCGGCTAGTGGCGCTGCTGGGAAACAGGCGGCCAAGCATGGCGGTGATAGGTAAACAGAGAGGCGGTGGTTCTTAGCTTGGTCCGCACGGCTTGGTTGTGTTCGGACTTTTCTGGCAACTGAGATACGGCGGCGGTGTTGGACCCACCCGGCTTGACCCACGCCAGATCTGTCTCGGGACAGCAGGCCCCGTATCCTCCGGTGAATGGCTTGTGGTTGCAATTTTTGGCAAAGTATTTTGTAATTTTTCTTAGTCTATTGAATCAAGCCCTTGTTTTTTCTCGGCTAAATTGCAATTTTAATCAGATGGTGAGATGGTTGGTTTCAGGATGGTGGCGACCAGATGGTGATGGTTGGTTTGTGGTGGTGAGATGATGGTCTCGGGGTTGTTGGTGCCCGGGAAACTCGGCGGTGTGGTTTCGGAAAAATTTGTTGGCAACGGTGGTGGTTGGAATCAAAGGGAGGATGGAGGGTTTGGAGGAGCTATCGGCGGCGGAGCTGCAGGAGGTGGTGGCGTTGACTGGCGGGGGTGAGAGCTGTTTGCAGCTGTGCGGGAAATACGAACGAGTAGTTTAAATTTTTGGAGCTGTCGGCGGCGGAACTGCAGTTGAATGTTATTAGAAAGTGAATATACAATTCATTGATGTAATATGTAATTCCACACCAATTATGCAGAGTAGTATGTAATTTCCCAAAACTTATGCGAAATAGTATGTAATTTCCCATATTTTAATGAATTTTCAAACTCCATCAAACGAGTAGTTCTAGATTTTTGAAGAATATTTTTGAAACTTAAACGAGAAGTTCTGAATTTTTTGAAGTTGAATGGAATAATTTTGATTTTTTTCTAGTAGTTTTTAATTTTAGGCGAGTAATTCTGAATTTACAAGAGTATTTCTGAAATTATACGAATAGTTCTGAATTTACAAGAGTAGTTCTGAATTTTTGAAGAATAGTTTTGAAATTTACACGAGTAGTGTGCAATTTATTTCAAAATTTTGTGAAATAGTACGCAATTTATGCAAAGTAGTACCTAATTTCTCAAAAAATTATGCGAAGTAGTATGTAATTTCCCAAAAACTATGCGAAGTAGTGTGTAATTTTTCAAATTTTACACGAGTAGTTTTGAATTTACACAAGTAGTTCTGAATTTACATGAGTAGTTCTGAAATCTACACGAGTAGTTTTAAATTTACACGAGTTGTTCTGAAATTACACGAGAATTTTTAATGTACATGAGTAGTTCTGAATTTTACACAGGTAGTTCTGAATTTCCGAAAAAAAAATAAAATAGTTATAAAGGGTAATTTATTACTCTTTTATAATTTTTGGATTAAATGGGAAGTTGAGATTTCAATGGCCTATTTGGAAAAAAACATTTCACTAACGGTCTATATGGGAATTGACCCATATATATATATATATATATATATATATATATATATATATATATATATATATATATATATATATAATTTCCATAATTGATCACAAGCAAATGGGTGATTATGTCTAGATGCGTTGTACCAACAACTGACTTTTCATATTTTATCTGATCGGACTAACAAACAAGTTTAGTAGGGTTATGTTTCTTGATTTGATTGTGTTCCACGTTAATGGGTATTAATTGAAGTATCATGTTAGCAAGATCTCCATTAATGAAAAAAAATCTAGAAATGACGATCTTTGTGTTTAAGGAAACAATCAATCAAGCAAACTTGAAAAGAAACTCAAGTGTACTATTCAAGTTAATGAAAGAAATTTTGGGATTCTTTCGCATCAGCTCTCAAGAACTTTACATAGTCTTTAGTTGTGTATTGTTCACACACATTCTTTGAGATAAAAAAAGGGTATATTTTGTTTAAGTCTCTCCGGCAAGCAATTTTACAACAAGCTTGATCTTGCCAAGGAGAGGGACTATATAGAAAACAACTCGCACAACTTTTTTATAGCCGATGGGACATCGGAATTAGTTCTTGAAAGGAAACATGTTTGACATTGTGGTGATAGGAGGACTTCTATGAGCAACTTAAGGGAGTCCAAGGTGTTTGTCAAGATGATATGAGATCCCCGGACAAGTAGTTGAGATAGGTGATACAAAGTTATTTTACTTAGGAGAATGTACTTGATTCAATTTGTATATTGCAGGGGCAAACAATATATATCAATGAAAGAGGTTCGAGAGGAAAGTGGGATTCTTTCTCGTAAAAGTTTATATTGACAAGTCATTTAATTTTTAATTACTCTTCTGCTTCTATTATTTGAATTATAACAAATCGTGCACTATTTGCGGTTATAGTTCGTATAGTGTACACGAGCACACATCTAATCTTACATCTAAATTCCCAAACAAACTAAATGGATTTTAAATCATTGTATTTAAATCATTACATCCAATCGAAGTCTGAAAGACTCATAATTCGAACATTTATTAACATTTTATAATGAATGAACGGTATCAGTTAAACTACAAGGCTAGTAGAAACTAGGGAACGTGTTTGAAAGATCTTAAGGTGGTGTTTGTAATTTATAAATTTAAATGATTTTTTTAACTATTATCATGAATATACTAAGTCTGGGTAGGTCTTGTAATCTTCATACCGAGAAATGTGGGTTAAAGATTGAACAAACTTGCTCGGACCTGGGAACTTGTAGTAACAATGTTAAGGGGGAACATGTACTAGAAATTTTAGAAGAAGAAAAAAATTCATATTTAATGATTGCATCTAATAAATTTATGATCATGATGAACCTCCATTGTTATCTTCTTTTGAAAAAACACAAATGAAAAATAAATAAATCATATAAAAATGTCCTGGTTGATTTTCATAGGACCATACAAATCATATTTAAGTTATGTAAAATCTTTATTTTAATTGCTTTTATTGTTTTAGGTGGTCTAAAACAACTTTTGTTGAAATTCTGAGAAAGTAAAGGATTGAATACCTGATGAAAACATTAGACAAGTCATAGGAAAAAAATGTTCACCCAATAGATGGTTTAAATTTAAGTCTGCTAATTACACCCATAACATTACAAAAACAACCCCAAAAAATTAAGATCTCTTATAGTACCCTCATCCTCTCAACACACCCCCAAACACAAAACACGCACAAACACCATAAAAAATTAGCAACAGGTGGGAGGAGGACAGTAGGGCGACAACAACAATGTATAGCAACGCAACCTTTTTTTTTTTTTTTTTAATTTCTTGATTTCTGGCATCCATAAAGGAATCTCACACTCACCTACATACTTGCAGGTGGCGGCATCCATAATAATGTTAAAAGAAATTAATCATTATCCATACAACTATTGTTCAAATTATTATATGATAGAAACAATGGTTGCAACTTATTTCAAAGCAGTTTATCCAATTGGACATGAAGTTACTTGGATGCTGCCAAATGGAATTCGAAATATTATAGTTCTTCCTCCAACTGACATTTTAAAATCTGGAAGACTGAAGAAAATAAGATACAAGGCGACATGGAAGAAATATTTGAAATGACTTTTGGGAAGTGTGGTGAGTCAAGCCATAATAAGAAGACATGTAGCAATGCCCCCTAATAAGCACGTATTTCATAGTTTATTTCATACTAGTTCCATGATTGTTTCTTGACTGTTTCATATATGTTGTACTTGCAAACACATACTACAGTATTGTTCCCATGTTGTTTCTATATTGTTTCATCACTATTTCTATGATGTTTCTGTATTGTTTATAATTTATTTCCAACTTGTTTCTATACTCTAATAATTAAAAAACTAAATCTTGTTCATGTGTCATATTTTTGTATTGTTTCCTGTTTGTTTTTATAGCCTAATAGTTGGTAAAGTGAACCTTGTTAAGGCATGTGTTATATTTCTGTATTGTTTCCAACTTGTTTTTATACCCTAAATAATGGGAAAGTGAACCTTCTCAAAAAATGTATTATATTTCTCCCCTTGCTTAAACTCGTTTGCTTATTTATTTCTATAGCCTAATAATAGAAAAGTGAACCCTATCAATAATTGTGTTGTATTTACCTACTCTAATAATTCAGAAAGTGAACCCTATTGCAACTTATGTTATATTCTCCCTTTTTTAAACTCCTCTTCTTATTTGTTTACATACCCCAAATAATGAGACACTGAACCTTATAAGATTATACTATGCTTCTAATATTATTTTTCTATACCCTAAATAATTGGGAAAGTGAACCTTATAAAAATACTTGTTATATTTTTTCATTGGTTAAAATTATTTTCTTATTTGTTTATATACCCCAAAAATTGAGAAAGTGAACCCTATTAAAAACTATTTTGTGTTTTTTACATTATTTTCACAATGTTCCATACTTGTTTGTATAGTCTATGTAATGAGAAAATGAAGCATTTTTAAAACTATGGTGCATTTCTACATTTGTTTCATAATTTTTTCTATAGCCTAAGTAATGTAATTTTTATTTTTTTATTTACAACAATACATCAACTTAGAAACTATAAACACAAAATGAAAGATAAAATAAGAATAGAAACCAACAAACTACAAGAAATAGAAAATGAAAACATAATCATACCATTGGCAACTAAATATAATCCATTGTTCCATGCAATTACTGCATAATAAACAAAATAAGGCTAGATACTACAATTTAAACCCTCATGAAGTCAGAACATAAATTATTTCCAAATTGTTTCATATTCCCCCAAAAATATCATCATACCATTGACAACAATAAATAAGAAACGATTTTCTAATACAACTAATGCATAATATATGAATTTGTAAAAATAATTATTTATGTAGAGATTGCATCAATTCTTTTTCGTCGTTCTTAAGTGCAATGTCACTTTCAACAATGTTGTCATCATCAATTCCACAATTTTGTTACTTTGCTCTAGCATGATTGTATATAAGGTGACTATATCATAATCGTTGATTTTGCACATTGAAATCTTCCACATGCATTTCTCTTCCAGTAATGAAGTATTCTGCATATGATGCAACAAACACCCTGCAATTCTACACAAGGAAAAAAAATACATTTAAATACATTGCTAAAACCAAGTTATGATGAAGAAAAACATGCAATCCCTCAGTATTCGTATTACCGAGGGATTTATTGATGAGATATTCTATCGGTAATTACCGAGGGGAATTTGAATTTTTCTGATTTTTTATTCCCTTTATATTTATTTAATATTAAATCTTTTTATAGTTTATTAGATTATTTTTAAAATGGGAAAACCCATTAATGAGCTCACAACTGGCCCATCCCGCCACGCCCCAGCCCACCAACTATGGCCACATTTATGGTCCTTTTAAGTTCCCCCAAATGTTCTCAAGGGTCTCAAACCCTTGACCTCAAGAGTAAGTAGAGGGGGACTAACAATTAGGCCAAATATATTACATGTATGATGTTTTGCATTTTTTATATTTATTATATACATTAGTTAATGTTGTAATTTACATTTATAAATAATTCTATTATTATATAAAGTGTATTACTATTATATTATATATAATGGAAATTATATTATATATATTATTTGAATAATAATATATTGAGACAATGAAAAAATAAAAATTGAGAAGAAACTTACAAAAAATATTATTGTATTAAAAATAGTATGCATAATATTTATATTTTTATATTTAATATATTTAGTTACAGTTATAAATTAGAATATATTTGTATATTATATAATTTAAAAGTGTAAATATATTTTTTATACTAAAATTACCTAGGGATTTCAAATACCTTGGAAGATTACTAAGAGATTTTTAATCCCTAGGTGATTTTAGCATTAAAAACTTTATTTTAATAACAGGGGAATTTTGATTCCCTCGATAATTTCAATGTAAATATTAAAATTAAAAAATAAAAATAAAAATAAATTTTTAGTGCAAAAATTATTGGAGGAATAAAAAATTCCTCAGTAGTTTTGCCATAAAAAGTTATTTTTATTTTTATGCCAAAATTACCGAGGGAATAAGAAAATATTTGGTGTTACCGAGGGATTTTTTTACTCCCTTGGTAAAATTGATAAGTAATATGCTTTTTTGTAGTTGATATATTTCGCCCCTTTAACCTAAATGTGATTATGGACATCCTTAACGTAAGCACCTTTGCCCAGTACAATGTCTGTTTGGCATTAATAAAATACTAGCATTGAACGAAAATGAGGCAACACAATATTGTACCTTTATAGCAGCCTTAGCAATCAATACCCTATTAGCAGATTCGAAGGAATTATACAAATAGATTACTCGCCATTTTACACTAAACCTTCGCCGAGTTGTCCTTATTACAATGAATGGGAAGCAATATGTGATCAATGTCTGACCATGGCTGTCCACACGTAATGTTGTAACCCATGATGTAGTCAGCCAAAGTATAATTTATGTTTACCATGGAAACATCGAGGTTCTTAATCTCTGCTAGATCATAAGTTTGTATTTCACATAAACATTGTGAACACAACCATGAGAAAGCATGCCAGTTTTATCGTAAAGTTCACACCACAAGGTTCATACTTTCCTTTCTTCCTCATATAATAAAACAACACATTGAGATGCTATAGAAAGAAAGGAAAATGAAAACACAGTAGTTAGAAACAAACAAGAAACATCAAAAAGACTTATGGAAGCATTCGAGTACTAACCGGTAGTTTAAAGGCTGTAAAACCAAGATTTATTATGCACTTCAAATAAACTGAGTATTAACGGTGGTTCAATCTTGCTATCTTCATCAAAATAATGTTTCTTACTAAAATGTCATAACTGAAAGAAAAAAAGGATCATAAAAAAGTCACAAATTAATACCATGCTTCAACATTAAATATTTGATAACCATTTTTACAAAATTTTGTAAGTGTTTCGAACTAGTTCAATGCAATTAAAAAAACAATAATCACAAGCATTTACAAACAAAAGAACTCATTACCCTTCAGCAATAATATCGTGTGTGAGCCACTCGTCCAACCCATCTATGGTCACATCTGGAGCCTCGCCAAAATTTTCATGAAGCACAAACCTTCCTTTCACCATCGTAATCTCAGGTTTATCCTAAGAAGTAGATGATTTCCCACTACCATCAGTTGATAAACCAAAATCACCGGTGAAAGGATTACGATCATAGGGTCCAGGTTTCCCAACCCTCTTTGCACGAGGGGATTCATCACCTAAACTTATGACATGAATCTTTCATTAAATAAAAAGACGAACAAATTAAAAGAAATATCAAGTTATAAATTACATAATTACTGGCGTCTATAGCTATGAAACATAACCGAAACAATTTAGAATCAAACCTCAATGCAACGAGCTTTCACTTTACCCGCTGCACCACATTAAATCCCATCAAACTGAGATCTAATCAATTTGTCAACAAACTCAACATCACACTCCATAATTGAAGGAAGAGTAACCATCACAATTGGTTCATCAACATTTTCAACATTTCCAGAAGGTCCCGACAAACTTAATCCCAAATCAAAAGAAGGAATAGACGAAATAACTTAATCACCATGGGCACCACTTTTTTGTGCCGCAACTCCAACACCAGAAACATCTTTCACAACATCTCCTCTCAATGAAACACCAATGGAAACGCCTTCGACAACCTCTTAAATGTTTAAAACAACAGCTGGAACAACAAAAATATCCTTACCAGCAGGAACCTCTTTCTCATCATCAATTCGACCTCCCCCATCATCATCAGCCTTACCATCAATACCAATATTCAAGTTGCTACTATTGAGGTCCTTCAAAACACCAACAATAGTCAAATTAACATCATCGACAACATGATCAGTGACATCTTTGCTAGAAGAAACACCCTTTAAAGGAATATAGATATTTTTAGAATCAACTACTCCATCAACAAACTTCACATCATCATATTCACCACCTGCCTTCTTCTTACTTCCCTCAACATCACTACCATCTTAAATGAGAAAACAATACAAACAACTAAGAACAACAACAAAGAAATAATATTGATACAAAAATAGGAATAAACATACACACACACACAATTGTGCATATCGATCATGTGGCTTTACGCCATTTATTTGTGAAAACCCAAAGTAAGCCTAGGTTGATTCGTTAGATTCTTCTTTTGCAAGAATTCGACGTTGAGATTAGAGATAGGAATGGGTGCAAAAATGTGGTAGCCGATCATTTGTCTCGCATGTTGGTAGATAGTGAGTCTAGCAAGCATAACTTTGTCGATGCATTTTCCCTTATGAGGATGCTAATGCTATCGATAACATTAATGATCCTTGGTATGCTAATTTTATTAATTACCTTGCATGCAATATTGTCCCTAACCACCTTTCTGCCCAAGAGAGGAAGGGTTTTTTGTTCAAATGCAGGAGCTTCTTTTGGGATGACCCGTACTTGTACAAACGCTGCAAGGATGGACTTTATAGAAGGTGCATTCTGGACGAAGAGAAGACGGACATATTGAGGTTTCCCTGACTATTGCATGGGAACAGGTTCATCTTCGAAGTAACTGGCCAGAAAGACTAGCCCAATCCATAATGATGTACCTCCCCCGGAAAAAAGTGGTCCGTTAACTGTCTCCACTTTTGGGGGCGGGAGTGCTTGGTCGCTGGGCTTTTTAGATAGTCTTCTGCCCAATGCGGTACCCCCTATCTATATAAAGGTGGAAGAAAAGCAGGGCGAGATCCTATTCCATGAATAGGATATCTATCTAGGGTTTTGGTGGCCCAAGTGCTTATTTGTTGGGGGGCTTCCTTTTCATAAAATAAATAGGATAGTCCCAAAGATAGTAAGTCTTTTCTTTCTTAGGAAGGAAAGTCTTTTTCAAAGATTCTATATAAATTTCTATATGAAACTGAGATAGTTACCTTTCAAGAAATTCTAATGATAAGGGGGATTTTTCTTCGGAAGGTGGGAAAAAAGAGAAAACAAAATAAAACGGATTATTAATTCAAAAGAGCCCTTTCGGAAGCTAAAATACGGCATTCAAGGTCATCCAATCTGAGCTTTATTGGCCCTCTCTCTTCACCAATACGTATCAATATTGCAGAACATGTGATAGCTGCCAAAGATCAGGCACGATAGGGAAGAAGGGAGAGATGCCGTTGGTGCCAAATCAGGTGATAGAGATCTTCAATGTGTGGGGCATCGATTTCATGAGCCTATTTCCAAGGAGCGGAGAGTACGAGTACATACTCGTTGGGGTCGAATATGTGTGGAAGTGGGTGGAGGCGATTCCCACCTAGAAAGCTAACTCCGATGCCGTGCTCAAATTCATCTAAGAGAATATATTCAGCCATTTTGGAGTGCTGAGGACGATAATAAGCGACGGTGGCAGCCACTTCTGCAATCATGCCTCGACCGATTAAAGATCAAGTACGGAGTGCAGCACAAGGTAGCAACTTCTTACCATCCACAAATGTCAGGGCAGGTAGAGATAAGAAACCGACAACTAAAAGCGATTTTAGAGAAGACGGTGAAGCCGAACCACAAAGATTGGGCAACCAAGTTAGTTGATGCATTATGGGCATATCGAACGGCCCACAAGATGGTTTTAGGCATGAGTCCATTTCGGCTAGTCTAGGGGAAAGCTTGCCACCTCCCAGTTGAGTTAGAACACAAGGATACGCGTGTTGAACATGAATCTGGACGAAGCGAGAGGATATCGCAAGTTGGAGTTGACCGAGTTGGAGGAGATTCTTGACAACTCTTAAGAGATAGCCTGGACGAGCAAGCAGAAGATGAAGGAGAAGCATGACAAGAAGCTCATTCCGAAAGACCTGGAAGTGGGGAAATTGGCTTTACTTTTCAACTCCCATTTCAAGCTTTTTCTTGGAAAGCTCAGGTCCAAGTGGAGTGGCCCTTACTTGATTACAAAAATCAATGAGTTCGGGGATGTCACCTTGTACAACGAGAAAAGAGACTCCTCTTTCCAAGTCAACGGGCATCGTGTGAAGTTGTACCATGGAGGTCCCCTTCCCAAGCACGATCGTGAATCTGTGTTATTGAGCGATCCACCTCGAGACGTTTAAGACTCAAGCGAGGTATCGTCGAGTAAAAGACGTAAAAAGTTGCACTTCTTGGGAGGTAACCCAAGTTTTCATCGTTTTGTCCATAATTTTGTTTATTTTTTGTATTATATTTGTACATATTTTTGTGTGTGTTAAGTTGAAGTTGGATAGATTTGATAATGGTGTGTTAAGTGCGCAGGGAGTGACGAAATTCACCAATCCCAGTATCTGGACAGCATGGATATTTAGGCAGGCCCGAGCCCCATGTTGTATCACTTTCTATCCAAACTCTCATTTTTCATTTTTAGTGATTTTGTTTGTTGAATTTTTTTTTTTATGTGTTGTGTGCGTGAGTGTCTGTAATAACTATTCGCATGATAATTTATTCGACTTTTCCTATTTCCTTGTGTTGATTCGTATGATAGAAAATGCAGAGATTTCTTACTTTTTTTTGGGGGGGGGGGGGGGGGTAGTCGTATATTATGCATGCATAGTCCTAGTCGTTCCGGTCTAATGGTTCTGTTTGAGTCTTTGTTTTGTGTTGACGTACGTTGAACTCATTTTCATGCTTGTTTGTGTTTGTACTGGCTTGCCTGTCAAATCATGTATTGTGTGAGCTTGTTTAGTGCAAAATTTTGTCAAAACCTACCTATATATACATTTTTAAAACAACACTTAGTCATTAGCAATTTTGCGAAGCCCTTAAAACTCGATCATCTTGTTTTCAAAAGTTTGAAAAGAACCCGAGTAAGAAGCCTTGTGTGTTTATTAACATTCCATGTTTTGATTCGATAAGTGTTTTGAGAAGTCTCTAAATTCGCATGTGTGCATTTGGCTTTGAAAATGACGATAGGCACATATAAAACCCGATTCCGGCTATATTCATAAATAAAAACCACTATAAATTCCTAATGAGACCCCTCGAGCCTTTATCCCGTCTCTTTGTTAGCCACGAGCATAATTGTAGCTCTTATTTGGTTTAAGTTTGTGAGGTGAGAGTTTATTTATCATTGGTCTATTGAGATATGACGATTGCAGGGTGGGAATTAGTGGTCTATAATAAAAATAATAATTAAAAAAAAAGGAAATTAAGGGTGCTTAAGTTCATAAGGGCATCTAGATGTTAGAATAAAACTTATTTATAAAGGCAAGTGAATATAAAGGGAACTAATGCTCATGTTCCTTAGGATCGAACGTTTTGGGGTAAGAAATAGCCTTAGTTATAAAGGGCTAAGAATAGTGATATATGGTTGTTTTAGGAAGAATGAGGAGCAAAATTATGTTATATGCTTAGAATTATTAATTGACTGAGTTATTGATTGCGTTTGTTCGCAAGTTAGCCACACATCTTTATATATGACATACCCTACCAAAGAGCCTACAGTACAACCTTATAAAATCCTCCTCCGATTCTTGACCAAATGTGCACACATGTGCAATATACGAGTTTTCGATTTTCATGAGTTGTTGAATGCATTTTTTGTTGATCCGAGCGTATATACTTACCTTTTGAAAAATATGAGCGAATGAGTGCACCATTATATATTTCCCTTTAGTGAGGATGCATTATTTTGATTTCAAGGCGAAAAGGTAACACGTAGCTTAAGAGTTTTCTACAAGAGTGTTTATATTTGCAAAACTATATTATATGCACAACATGATTCTTTGATCTAGCTACTTTCATACTTTCGTGGTTTTGATTCTTTTGTTTATTCGAAGACGAACAAACCAATAAAGCGTGGGGTAGTTGATTTGTACGTATTTGTTATGAGTTTTTTTATATGTTTCGAGTCATGTTTGAGTTGTTTTGTTATCTTTTTCAGGTTGAGATTAGTCTATTTTGCATATTTTGCATTTTACGGCTTTTTACTTAAATTTCCGATTCTTCGATTGTTAATTGGTCCTTTTGAGATGACTTCTGTATTTTCTCATGCAGCTAGAGCATTTGACGAGCATGGGAGTTCAGGAGGATAAAGCTTGTAAACCGTTACGAGAATTGAGGGACAAGGACGAGAAAGTCAGCGCCAAGAAGTAGCTACAAGGACACTCATCCGGTCAGATGGATCTGACACCCGACCAGATTGGCCTATTGAACTCATTTTGTCAATAGACGGACAGCGTCAACGCCACCATGCTGTTGACGTTGATCAACAGGACAATCGACGATATGTCGACGGGATCTCTGTCCTGACTGTCGACACTCCGTCGATCGATGACCTTTGTCGACGACCACTCTGTCCCAACCGTCGACACTCCGTCAATCGATGCCCTTTGTCGACGACCACTCTATCCCAACCATCAACCCTCTATCAATCGACGATAGTGGTCGAAGAACTCTCTGTCCCAACCATCGACCCCTCGTCGATCGACGGCTCATTGATGTCGACCCGAAAGTAGCCCATTTGTTGACTTAAAACTCGGACAAAAGAGGATGAACCTTACCTATAAAAGGGAGGCAGAGGGGGATATCCAAAAACACACACACTAGAACCCTCGTGGCAAATTCGATACAAGGGAGAGATCGGTTCCTAATTACATACCTTTTCACCAAACTAAACGCAGCAATTCGGAGTTTGTGACAAACATCCGAGTTCATAGCGTAGAAGACCATCTCTCCAAAATCGCTGCAGTTAGCGTAGCATTAATCTTTCAAATTAGTCATTCATTTGATTCAAACTAGTATTCTCTGAACCTCTATTTCCATTTTGTAGATGTTAATCTATTGGGTGAATAATTCTTGTTTAGAAACTGTATGTTGGAATGTTTGGTTTGGTTTGGTTTGGTTTGGTTTGAGTCTCTTTTGAATGAGATTAATTGATATTATTTTCATTTTCAAACTTTGTGTTGGATAATTTAGTTGATCCATATCCTTGCCTTTCTTTAGTTCTTTGTTGGTGATTGTTCTTATTAGAAGTGCAATTTATCAATGCATTCCTGGTGTTTGATAAAATGCCTGAATGACAATTCTTAGTTAAATTCTCTTGTTAAGTATTCGAATAGTCTTTAAATTTGTTTTTAAAATCGTTGCTAGTTTTTATAAACGTTAGTTACGTTCTTGCATAGAGATTGATGCTCTATTTGCAAGATTAGTTTTAAATTATTGTTTGCTTTTACAATACTCTTAGTTTTTGCAAAATTAAAAACCCCATTTGTCCGCGTGTTTAGAATAAGAATTTGTGAAGTTCAACATAACAAATATCGTCAACCCCGTATTTTCACTCCTTGAGAATTTGACTCGATTTAACTTGCCAGTCTATAGTAACCATATTCTCTTGCGGGCGAACTTGCTTTCAAACCGTAAAACCTTTTATAAGTAGACACGCATTGTTTAACTAAAATTAATTTTGAAAGAGCAATTAGTTCAACTCAATACAATGCGTATTTCAGAAGAGATGGCGTCAAATGATTACCAATGGCCAGGAGAACATTCAACATGGAGGTAACATGCACCAACAAGCAAAAATGAGTCAATGACTATGTTTTCATTTCAAATAGTAGATATGAGTAGAAAAATGGACATGATGATGTCCCAAAGCTCGGAATCACTCAAGTACCAAGGCAGTGATGTTGCCATGCACGAAATGGTTGATGATATGATTTTCATAAATCAAAGAAACTTCAACAACCCTTATAGAGGTAGCCAAAAATATCGAGGAATGAGAATGGCTAATGAGAGAAAGAATTCGAGCATGGAGGAGATGTTTATATCATTCATGGGAGAAATAGAATCACATTTTGAGAAAATTGGCACCCATATGATATTTCTTGAAACACAAATATCGCAGTTGACGAACATCATCGCAAAACCAGCATCAACAAAAGCAAGCGTCGGTTGAGGAAGAATGTATACCGCAAGAACAATGTAATGCCATTCATTTGAGGAGTGGTACTAAATATGAAGGTCTAAAACACACCGGGTTTTAATCCTAAAAGAGTTTCAAAAGAGTTGAAGAACAAATTGAAGAGAAGGAACTACGAGTGGGAAAAAGGGGCTAAGAAGCCAAAATCTAAGTCTACTTTGCCTATCTCTTCTACTTCGTTATATTTTCCATTACGACTATAAAAGAAAATTATGTAAAATCAATTTACTAAACTTTTAGATATTTTCTGAAAAACTGATATTGATATATCTCTTGTTGATGCTTTGCAGCAGATGCCCAACTACGTAAAGTTCTTGAAGGAAGTGATTGTGAAAAAAGGAAGTTTGTAGAGTATGAAACGATGAATCTCACCCAAGAGTGTAGTGCGGTAACTCAAAATAAAATCCCTCTTAGGTGTAAAGATCCGAGAAGTTTTACGATTGCTTATGTTATGGGGGGGAGTTTGTTCAGTGATGCTCTTTGTGATTTGGGAGTAAGTATAAATTTAGTACCTTTTCCAGTGTTCAAAAAGTTAGAAATTGGTTGAATAAAACTGACCACCATTGCATTTACAGCGAAAGATGTACTTGTGCAGGTAAACAAGTTCATATTCTCAGCGATTTTTTTTGTCTTGGATATGGAGGAAGATAAGGATGTTCCAATATTTGGAAGGCCATTTTTTTTGCCACACGAAGAGCACTCATTGGTGTACAAAAGAGAGAATTCACATTACATGTTAATGATGAGCATGTTGTTTCTAACATATATCATGCCATGGAATTTCATGATAATAATTTTTAAAAAATTGAAAATTATAAAATAATAAACATTATTGACACTTGTGTTAATAATGAATTGATTACATGTTCAATTAAGGATTCATTAGAATTTTGCTTCCACGAATCTCTCTTTTCAAGTTTCGTTAGAGATTTAAATAATGATGTTGTTGACTGTGTAAATGATTTGGGTATTTTACAGGAGATATCAAGGAGAGATGTGAGATTTGTGTAATTAAAAAGAGATAAAGCCGACAAGAAAGTGGAGACAAAAGAAGAAGTGGAAAAGCAAAACCCATTAACTTGAAGACATTGTAGGATCATTTGAAATATGCTTTTCACGGTGAGAATAACACATGTCCAGTAATCGTCTTGGCTTATCTTTCTGATTTTGAACTTGATAGGTTATTAAGAGTGTTGAGAAAATATAAAACAGCTAAAGGGTGAGGATTTAAAAGGTATTAGTCCGTGTATTTTCATGCATAAAGTTTTGCTAGATGTTGTGTACAAACCTTGTGTACAAAACCAAAGACGGTTAATTCTATTCATGTAAGAAGTAGTAAGAACAGAAGTCCTCAAATAGTTAGATGTGACAATTTTATTTGTTATTTCTGACAGTTAGTGGGTAAGTCCTATCAAAGTTGTACCTAAGAAAGGTGGGGTTACGATGATCAAAGATGATAGGTATGAGTTGATAGCTACTGGGTTAGTTATCAGGTGGAGAGTTTGTATTAATTATCGAAAATTAAATGTGGCAGCTCGGAAAGATCATATTCCTTTCCCTTTTATTAAATTATCGATAAATTAGTAGATTATGAGTATTATTACTTTTCTTGATGATTACCCGGGTTACAATCAAATCATGATGGCTCCTGAGGATCAAGAAAAGACTATGTTTACGTGTTCTTATGGCACTTTTGCTTTTCGTCGTATGCCATTTGGGTTATGTAATGCCCAACTACATATTAAAGATGCATGACGGCTATTTTCTATGGTTTAATTGAAAATGTGATGGAAGTGTTTATGGATTTTTCAGTTTTTGGCTCATCTTACGATCATTGCTTAAAAAATCTAACCAAATTTTTGCAAAGATGCGAGGAGACTAATCTAGTCCTCAATTGGGAGAAATGCCATTTTATGGCACGAGATGGTATAGTTTTGGGTCATCGAGTGTCTTTTGTAGGTTTAGAAGTTGATCGAGCCAAGATAGTGGCTATCAAGAAATTACCTCCCCCGAAAATAAGAAGGGAGTAAGAAGCTTTTTCGGACATGTAGGATTTTATAGGAGGTTTATTCATGTCTTTTCAAATATTACTAAACCTCTATGTCATTTACTTGAAAAATATACTGCATTTGGTTTTTGTGATAAGTGTAGGCATGCATTTGAAACTTTGAAGAGATCATTGGTAAGTGCTTTGGTGCTCGTAGCTCTTGATTGGTCACAACCGTTCGAGTTGATGTGTGATGCAAATGACATTACCATTGGAGTAGCATTGGGCCAAAAGAGAGACAAGTTCTTTAGGGATTTACTAAACAAGTAGAACCCTTGATTCTGCACAATCTAATAACATCACGATGGAGAGAGAAATGTTAGCAGTGGTGTATGCATTTGACAAATCTTGATCCTATTTGATATGAACAAAAACAATAGTGTATAAAGATGATGTGGCCATTAGACACATGCTTGCAAAGAAGGAAGCGAAACCGACATTGATTCTATGGATTCTCTTACTTCAAGAGTTTAAGTTATAAATTAGAGATCGAAGAGGATGCAAAAACGTAGTGGTGGACCATCTCTCTCGATTAGAGAATCCAGTAGAAAGTGAAAAGGTGCCCATTAATGAAGACTTTTCGGACGAACAAAATTTATATGTTGATTATAAAACAACGTGGTATGCCGATTTTGTAATTTTTTTAGTTGACGGTGTTGTTCCTCCGGATTTAACTCATTATCAAAAGAAAGGGTTTTTCCATGATGTAAGTTTTTTTATGTGGGATGACACTTTCTTGTTTAGAAGATGTAGTGATGCAGTGGTACTGAGATGCACTCCGCAAGAGGAATAAAATGATATAATAAATCAATGTCATGCGTCACCAAGTGGAGTCCACTTTGCAGCAAATAAAACCATTAAGAGATTTTACAAAGTGGATCTTATTGGCCTTCGATTTATAGAGATTATTTTGATTTTGTTCGTTATTGTGACATGTGTCAAAGAATGGGGAATATATCAAAGAGCATGAGACGCCTTTAACGAATATCATTGAATTTGAACTTTTTGATGAATGGGGAAATGATTTCACGGGGCCATTCTCGGAATCGTACGAATACAAATACATCCTTCTTGCGATGGATTATGTATCACGAAGGGTTGAAGTAATTCCAAAAAAAAATGAGAAATGCCAAAGTGGTGCTAAGTTTCTCGCTTCGGAGCACCAAGAGCCCTAATTAACGATGGAGGATCTCATTTTTGTAACAAATGGCTGGAGATCACATTGGAAAATATGGAGTAATGCATTGAGTAACAACAACATCATCTACAAGCGAATGGCCAAACCGAGTTGGCCAATAGAGAAATCAAGCAGATTATTGAGAAACTATGCATCAATCGACAAGATTGGTCGTTACATCTTGATGATGTATTATGATCATATAGAACATCGGACCAAGACACCTTTGGTGATGTCGTCGTATCAATTAGTTTATGGAAAGTTGTGACACCTATCGTTTGAATTAGAGCACAAAACAATGGGGTCGTTAAGAAGTTAAATTTTGACTTCAAGATGACTAGGAAAGAGAGAGAAATTCAACTTAATTAGTTGGATGAAATTTCAAGCGGAAGCATATGAGAATTTACGAGTTTTTAATAAGGAGCGAACTAAATGATTCCATGACAAGATGATAGTGAAACGAGAATTTAAGTTAGGGGATAAAGTACTTCTATTTAATTCTCGTCTTAAACATTTTTTAGGTAAGTTGAATTTTCGGTGGTCGGCCCTTTGAAAGCAAGAAAATGATGAAAAATGGAGCAGTTGAACTGATTTTGTCGGAAGGAAATACATTCATTGTAAATAAGTAAAGGATTAAAATTTATTACACTGAGCAAAGAGAGACGACTTTTTCCATCACCTTGATTGCAACTTGACACAAGAGCATGTCTAGCTAAAGACGTAAAACTAAGCGCTTGCCTGGAGGCAACTCGACATAGTACGGTACATAGCTAGTAGTATTTTAATTTTCTTTTTCTAAATTATTGGGAATATTACCATTTGCACGCTTTGAGCGATAATAGTCATCATCTATCACACCTTCAAAGAAACACGTCACGCTCTTTTCTTCCCCACCAACTGCGGTGACCAACAACATCATCGTTATCGTTATCGAAATATACACTGGTGACATTTAATGTTAAATAAACATCTCCCTCTCTCTCTATCCTCTTCCTTCCCTTTTACTAAGTAGATTATAAAACATAGGGTTTGGGATCCATAAATTGGTGCTAAAAAGTGAAATGTGATGCTTATAGATGAAGAATAGTCGACCAAATTTTCATTCTAAAGATTTTTCATTATTTATGGTGGATCGATAGCTATAACTATTGTACATTAGGATTTCTTCGAGACAAAATGAGATGCGAATAATAGAAAAACAAAGTTGAGGAATGGTGAGGGTTTTGTTCATATATATACGAGGGCAATACGATCATTTTACAAATCAAGGGAAAAGGCTTGATAATCTTAGGGAGGTATCATAATTTTGGCTTGATAAGGAGTCGGGCCGAAGCCATTTCCCAAGCTATCAAGTTATCAACCAAACTCATTAAACGAATGAATACGGTAAAAAAATTGCTTGATATCAAGCCCATTAAAGGCAACCAAAGGGACCTTATAATCATTCATTTTAAAGCACACCAGGGTGTACATTATATTGTACACCCAAAGATGAACTTTTAATAAAATGGAAATGTATATCTTTCGATTGAGCCTACCTCTTATTGTGTTTTCATCTATATTATGAAAAACTGTACATTTATCACATTGAGATTAATATTTCTCATATCGGAGATAATGAAGATATACATACATTTGTGAAAATAAAGATTGATATACATTATCACAGAGATGGACTTTTATGGACTTTTATCACAATGAATATGAATATTTATTTATACAAACATGGACATCTCTACAACTACGAATATAAATATTTTATATGTTACATGTTCATAAATTACATTAATCCTAGTATAGATGAAAATTTATCACAACAAATATAAAAATTCATTTTGACGGAAATGTACACATCACATTTAACATATTTTTTTCACATGAGTGTATGATACAACGTACACCCGGGTGTATATAATAATATCCCCCTTATAATTCCACATTCAACTGGGTCTACAATTCTATATTTGGTTCAACTTTAATTTCGACATAATACAAAAATACCCAGCTTTTCTAGAAAAAAGACATTTTAACATTCTTATCCCAAATATACCTAAAATTTTCATTTCAACTCGGGAAGATCAGAATGGCATGACTGATAGTTTAGGCAAAAGCCAACAGCAATTCTCCGCTCTATCTTACCTGGAAAGTGGGAAATAAACTCCCCTGTTCCAGAGGAACTACTTTGTTAGGATTGGAGAATCACTTCTTGTTTGGGGAGAACAGCTCCGACCACCGCTCTTCCTCGTTAACTCATGGATGTTCTATATTATTTTCAACTTGTTTATATACGCTAATAACTGAGAAGTGAACTTTGTTGTTTCTATTTTGTTTCCAATTTGTTTCTAACTTATTTCTATACCTTAATAATTGGGAAAGTGAACCCTGTTATTTCTATATTATTTCCAATATGTTTCTAACTTCTTTCTATACCCTAATAATTGGGGAATTGAACTCTGTTATTTCTATATTGTTTCCAACTTATTAGTATACCCTAATAATTGCACAAATAAACCTTTCAAAACATGTGTTTATATGGTTTCAAAATTATAATAATTGGAAAAGTGAACTCTTTAAAAAAACAAGTGTTTCTTTATGGTTTTCAATTTGTTTCTAGTTGATTTCTATACCCTAATAATTGGGATAGTGAACCCTTTTAAAAAACATTATGTTTCTATATGGTTTCTAGTTGGTTTATGTACCCTATGTACCCTAATAACCGGGAAAGTGGACACTTTCAAAACCATTTGTTTCTAAATGGTTTTCAGTTTGTTTCCAATTGTTTATATATTCTAATAATTGGAAAAATGAACTCTGTCAAAATATGTATTATGTTTCGGTATTTCTTCTCTTTTTTTTCATAAAATTTGCAAAATCCAGTCCCCCGATATGCCAAAACATAATAATGAAAAAGTATGTATATAATAAATAATTTGAAGTTGCAATAATACAGTCTAGTGAAAACATTCTCAGTGGAAAAAAAATGTGAATATTGATTTTGACACCTAGAGATCCTAGCACGTAAATCATAAATGTCTGATTTCTGCTATCTCACGAAAAATCAGTTGTATTGAGAGCGACATATTTCATAAAAATCACTCTATGAACAACCATTATATGAAACAATCAGCCCGAGTTTTCAACAAGTTAAACACCAATCTGTCTACATCAATAAACAAGTAGCAAATCAGAAAATCTCGTTTTTTTTTATCTATGTGTTTAACAATTGAAGATAGATAGCCCCAGAAAGAATCTTGAAACCCCTATAAATAACCTCAAAATTCCACAAAGCCAAATTTTCTCATGTGGATCTTAATGAGAGCAACAAGCACAACTAATAGTTCTACAACCATAAAATAGATAACTTTGGGAGATCTCCACGAGCCGACCTTGCAAAAGCAGGCCATGTTAAATAGACCGCGTTAATGCCAAAATATAGAGGGCATGCATAGTAAATTTTATACTCTTTAATCAATCAAACATATTTCACATTTTAAACTTCCGATTCCAGCTATGAAATAATGATTGCACATTGGCTATAAAAATTATTAAGCCAAGGTATTGATCAAAAAAAAGAACCAGCGGTCTTACTACTTCACTAATGGTATCTGAAGATATTAAATTAAGTCAAATAAATAAAATAAGGATAGAAAGTTCGAGAAAAGCACAAAGCTAGTGACATATTTTTATTGTTTTAAAATTAAATGTTGAGCTCAGGACTAGCCATGAAATGAAAATGGGCAAATCTTACTTCATAAGCCTAAGCAGCTTTATCCACCATGCATCTGTAATACTTTGCTGTGTAGCGCATGTAATACAATAAATCACTTTCATAACTATCATAAACGTTGAGTATACATAAACAAAACACAATGATAGAACTCCTCATATGAATTGGAATTTTGCAGAACAATATAATATAGAGAGAACAACATTATCATGCATCATGTTTGCTTATATGTCAAGTTACAGCAGAACACCAGATATGAAGAGTTGCGAATAAAATGAGATTATGGTAAATGTAAAGTAGCATACATTCTAGTAACTTAGGAATGTAGTACAGTGATATCATCAAAGAAAAAATGACACTGGATCAGAAAATTGAGTCAATCATTAAGAAACAACTCAAGAAATCATACTTGCGCTAATTTGGAATGATCATGCAAATAAACAATAAATCCAATTAATATCAATCCCAATTAGAACCTCAAATTATGGCAAAAGTTAACCATTTGAAATTACAAATGAACAAGACTAAATGTGGAATTAGAGCAAAAAAGAATTATCACCTGTCAACCGTGTAACCGTAAATTCAACCTGAGAAGACATGGTCGTAGATGCAAAAGCAGGTAAAGGCAGAGGTAGCGAAAATGGAAAGGGTAACAGTGACATAACCTGGGTGGATAGCCTAATCATCATAGAGAAGGCTGAAATCAAATCATCGACTGTCGGATGCTCCTCATCTCCGACGTCATTAGATTTTATTGGGCGGAGAAGAGAGGTGATGGTGGTGGTGGCGTCGATCGAGTAGCGCGATTCCTGGTAGATAAAGCTACTTTTCACCGGTGGTTGTTGGGAGCGGAGATGGTCGAAATTGCCGCTTGGATGTTGGTTGAAATTAGAAGAAAAAAAAGGAGAAAGAAGAAGAAAAATTGATTAGGGATAAAACAGATTGGAAGTAAATGAGGGTTTAGAGTTTAAAAAAAAAAGTAATTTTAGGTAGGAAAGTGAATTAATAAATTTTGAGAAATCAATCGGGAGTATTTTTGTCATTTAACCTAAAACCCCCCTATATTACTAATTTAATTCAATGTACATCTATATTATTATGCCACCACGTGTCACTTTAGGTTTTTTTTTTTATTTTTATGCATGTATTTCTCTATGAAAATTCTTGAAGGCCATGTGTTTGTCTACGTATTTATACCTATATAACTATTTTCACCAATTATTTCCAGATATTCTAACTAAACTTTAATATTTTATTTTATTATTATATACTATTATAGAGAGCTATATTATTTTTTATTTTTTTGTGTTTTATGAATTGTAATTTTTAATTTATATTATTTGATCTGCATGATAAATGATGCTGATTAATTTGACAAATTGTTTCTAGATATTTTTTCAAAACTTCAACATTTTATTCCCCTATATTACTAATTCAATGTAAATCTATAATATTATGTCAGCACGTGTCACTCTAGATTTTTTATTATTTTTCTGTGTTTGCATGTCCGTATTTCTCTATGAAAATTCTTGAAGGCCATGTGTCTGTGTGCGTATTTATATTTATTTTTCCTATTATTATTTACTCTTATACACATCTCATCCACGCCTCCTCTATTTTCTTTTATTTTCAATAATCATCTCTCTTCTGACTTTTTTTCTTTTATTTTCACTAATCATCTCTCTTCCGACTTTTTTTAGTTGATAGCTGATTGTGTTAGTTGATTTGACTAGCTGATTTTCACTAATCATCTCTCTTCCGACTATTTTTCTTTTATAGTGTTTGGTAAATAGTTGCGGATAGTTATTTAAATGTATAAAATGACCAATAAGGACACATACTTAATTTATTGTTGAGTTATTTTGATAATAATATAAATTTGTATGATGAGTTAATTGAATAATTAGAAAAATATATACAATATAAATCTAATGGTCAAGATGAGTCCCTAGGTTCACATATAATGACGGGTTCTCATTTGAACCCAACCCTATATATATATATATATATATATATATATATATATATATATATATATATATATA